>CM066032.1:347239734-347389826 GCA_033557465.1 Ichthyophis bannanicus
GCTATTTCCAAAGTTGAACACCTATCCCATGCCTCGCATAGCGGAGCTTCTTGACCGGTTAGGCCAGGCCATATACCTAACGACACTAGATATGACTAAAGGTTACTGGCAGATTCCCCTGACCAGGGAATCTCGCCAGAAAACCGCATTTAGCACACCACGGGTTGTTCCAATTCCGAAGAATGCCCTTCGGCCTTCATGGAGCGGCAGCCACTTGCCAACGACTCGTCGACGTAGTACTCAGGCCACATCAAAAGTACGCTACGCGGATATAGGACGATGTGCATGATCCATTGCGCCAGATGGGATCAGCATATGGCTCAGGTAAAGGCTGTACTACAGGCAATGAGGGAGGCTGCCCTAACTCTGAATCCAGCGAAATGCATGTTTGGTGCCCAAGAAGCGAAGTATCTGGGGCACTTAGTGGGACATGGCATTGTGAAACCCCTGTTTGAGCAAAGTTGAAAGCGTCCGGACCTTTCCACAACCTACCAACAGAAACAGTTGCATGGTTTCCTTGGGCTGGTAGGTTACTACAGAAGATTCGTGGCACGGTTTGCTGAAAAGAGCACGCCCTTATCCGATATACTGAAAAGAATAGGCCGAATCAGCTGCGATGGACCGGGGAGGCGGATAAGGGCGTTTGAGCAGCTAAAAGAAGAGCTGTGTACAGCTCCGGTATTGAGGGGCGTAGACTTCAGTCTGCCATTTATCTTACAGACTGATGCTTCGGAAACCGGCCTGGGAGCAGTGCTCTCCCAGAAGCACGACGGCGTGGAGCATCCGGTACTCTTCCTCAGCCTAAAATTGTCGCCCACTGAGAAGAACTATCTCTACCATTGAAAGGGAGTGCCTAGCAGTGAAATGGGCGGTGGAGTCCCTAAAATTCTATTTGGCAGGCAGAACGTTCCTGCTCATGACTGATCCTGCCCCGTTAAAGTGGCTTGGGCAAATGAAAGACCACAACCCTAGGTTGACCAGGTGGTATATGGCGCTCCAGGCGTTTGATTTTTCAGATAGTACACCGAGCAGGAAAACTCCACCAGAACGCGGACGCGTTGTTATAGAGGCGCATCCGAAGAGGATAATACTGGTTCTTTTAGGAGAATTACGTGCTGTGATGATAAAAACACCCCAGCCCGTAATATCTTAAGGGGGGGAATGTGTGATGATGAAGGCAGTTCAGAGGCTATGGAATGCCAGGAGAATGAACTCTGTGCCTTTAAGAGTGAGAACATTCAGGGTTTCCCCAGCAACCGAGAACCTTTGACTCATAGCACAGTCACCATTAAGCCCCCGCCCACTTCAGCACGTCAGGGCTGGAGTGAAGCCTAGCAGCTCCCACGTGTGCTGGGAAAAAGGCGTGGTCCCTGAGAGGGAGCGGTTTAAAACTCCTGTGTTTGGAAAGTCAGGGAGAGGAGGACCGGAAAGTGAAGGAGGAAGAACGAGGAGAAGAGAGAAGGAGTGGCAGTGAACCCAGAGGACCTGGAATAGAATCCAGAGGAACTGGAGCTAGAGGAGAAGGGGCCCGGGAGGCACGAGAAGTGCTGGGCTCAAGCTCAAATTCAAGCAGTGGGATCTGCTTGGAAACGGTCCAAGGGAGTCTCAGCAGTAAGGAAGTTTGCTACATCGGAGAGAAATGTCTGCTGAGTGAAAGCATCATGTCTCTGGCAAGGAAAGATGAGAGCTACTAAACGGCCCTGTACTAAGGCAAGTGTGTCTTCCAGAATTCCTGCCTGAAAGAAAGTTAAGAGAATTAGTTCCTGATAGAAGGAATAATTATAATAACCAGCTAAGCTCTAGCAGTAGAAACAATAGCTTGTCTGCAGGTCAGCACTCCCAGCTTTCTGAAGAAATAGAGCAGAAAAAGGTTCTATTAGAGAGATTGAATGAAATGCTCCAGAACAAACTAGTCAGCTCTACAGCCAGGTACCCTCTGAAGAATGTTGTGAGGATGCCATTGAGGAAATGGATATAGGAAGCAGCTATGAAGACTATGAAGATAGCTCCGATGAGATGCAGTGTTCTTATTGTAAAGCTAATGAATTAGAAGGTGTTAAGCTTAAAACCTGTTTGAATGAGTGAATGCCATAGTAAGGAACTTACCTGATTGAAGGACGCAGCACAGAGAACAGCTGAACGTTGTTAATCAAGCTGTTGCTCTGTAAGGCCTGAAACTGAAGGGAAAGCTCAGTGGACATTTTAAAGCTGTTTCTGTTATAAAGGAGCTGTGAAGTAAACACTCCCATAAGAAGCTAATGTGCCCATGAGAAGCTTTATAATCTGAGCTTTGAAAGCAAGTTCCTAAGAAGCTATCTATTGCTGATACCAGTATTCCTGTGCATACTTTTGTAAAAGTTATACCTTTGCTTTGGAGAAGAATCCCATTATTGTTTATTCAGCCTGTTACTTGTGAATATGATGGAAACCCCAGAACACAACAAATAAATATTTCTCTGTTTCGCCTGACCACTTTTCTGCACAACTATTTTTGACTAATAAGGATAAGTGAAACTACATATCCCAGCACCTTCCTGGCAGCCATATTGGGAGGACTTATTCTAGGGCAGCAAGGCAACTCCATCCTGGTGCCCAGCTATACGCCCAGCCAGGTGGGGGCGACAAGGCTCATGTGGTCCCTTTACACAAAAGCGGAAGTAAGGATGTGGTTGAAAACTACAGGCTGGTTAGTTTAACTTCGATGGTGAGTAAATTATTCGAAACACTGCTGAAAGAGAAAATAGTGAGGTTTCTGGAGTCCAGTGGATTACAGGATCTGAGGCAGCATGGATTCACCAGAGGCAGGTCTTGTCAGACAAATCTGATTGATTTCTTTGACTGGGTGACCAGGGAGTTGGACCGAGGGAGAGCACTAGATGTAGTGTATTTAGATTTCAGTAAAGCCTTTGACCTCGTTCCTCACAGGCGACTTATAAACAAACTGAGCTCCCTAGGGATGGACCCTAAAGTTTGGGTTAGAAATTGGTTGAGTGGGAGGCGACAAAGGGTACAGGTAAATGGAGCTCACTCTGAGGAGAAGGAAGTTACCAGTGGTGTGCCCCAGGGATCTGTCCTTGGTCCGATTCTTTTTAACATCTTTGTTAGTGATATAGCGGAAGGGCTGTCGGTAAGGTTTGCCTCTTTTGCGGATGATACCAAAATCTGCAATAGAGTAGACTCCCAGTAAGGTTGAGATAACATGAGGAGGGATCTTACTAAGATTGAAGAATGGTCTAGAATTTGGCAGCTGGGATTTAATGTTAAAAAATGTAAGGTCATGCATTTGGGCTGCAGCAATCCAAGGGAGCAATATAGTATAGGGGGTGAAGTACTTTTGTCCACTAAAGAAATCGGGACCTAGGCGTGGTTGTGTCTGATGATCTTAAAGTAGCTAAACAGGTAGAAAAGGCGACAGCAAAAGCTAGAAGGATGCTTGGTTGCATATGGAGAGAATGGCTATCAGAAAAAAGGAGGTGATAGTGCCTCTGTATAAGTCTTTGGTGCGACTCATTTGGAGTATAATGTGCAGTTCTGGAGACCACACCTTCAAAAGGATATAAACAGGATGGAGTCAGTACAGAGGGTGGCTACTAAAATGGTTAGTGGTCTTCGTTATAAAGCATATGAGGACAGACTTAAGGATCTTAATATGTACACCTTAGAGGGAAGGCGGGATAGAGGTGATATGATTGAGATGTTTAAATACCTCCATGGCATAAATGCACAGGGGGAGAGCCTCTTTCGATTGAAAGCAAGTTCTGCTACGAGGGGACATTTGATGAGGGTGAAAAGGAATAGATTCAGAAGTGATATACGGAAATAGTGGTGGATCCGTGGAATAGTCTCCCAGTGGAGGTGGTAGAGATGAGGGCAGTATCTGAATTCAAAAAAGCATGGGACAAACACAGAGGATTTCTAAAGAAAAAAAAGGGGACTGTTGTTGATATGGAAGGACAGACTAGATAGGCCATGTGGTCTTTTTCTGTTGTCATTTTTCTATGTTTCTATTATATGTTATCTCTAAATAGTTGATGAGCAATTCTTATGTTATATCGATGTTCTAAAGTTTAATGCATCTGGTTCTGTTCATTGTAAACCGCCCTTGATCTCTAGAAGGGGCTGTACAGGAAAAAACATACATAAATTAAATAAATAATTTCAGGCTTTAAGTTTTATAAGGTGGCTTCAAAGAAAATTTATGGGATGTACTTGGTGGGGGTGTGTAAATTAAGATTTTGCTGTGTAGTTTTATAGAGACTTTTGTATTTGCTGATCAATTTTAATGTATTTGTATATTGTGATCAATTTTATGTGTGTTTATTATGTATTACACCTAGCATTTTAGATAGAACAGGCTATAAATAATTATAATTAATTAATTAGCCTAGGCGGATTGAGTTGGATTCTGATCCCCAGACAGATTTGGTCAAGCATACTGATGTATCTGGAGTCTCTTTCTAGACAGTAGTGAAATGTGAATGTATGGACAGAAGTCTATATGGCAGCTTTGCAAATTTCCTCTCTGGATGCTAGTCTAAGTGAGCTACCAACATAGCCATAGCTTTGACATTATGAGCCATGACCTGACCTTCAAGAATCAAGCCTTCCTGGGCATACGTGAAGGAAATGCAGTCTGCTAGTCATAGTAACAGAGAAAAATGATAGCAGATAATGACCATACAACTTATGCAAACTGCCCATCCATACCAATGATTAACTTCTACAGTCCTTTTTTTAACCTCTGTGTGTCCCATACTTTTTTGAATTCAGATACAGTCTTCGTCTCTGCCTCCTCCACTGGGAGGCTAATCCATGTATCCATCATTTTCTGTAAGGAAATATTTCTTTAGATTACTTCTACGTTTATCCCCTTTCAAATTCATCCTGTGCCCTCTCATTCCAGAGCTTTTCTCAGTTAAAATACACTTCCCTCCTGTGTATTTGTTCCATGTCTCTATTATGTCTCCCCTCTCCCATCTTTCTTTCAAAGTATATTTTGAAATGTTTGTCTGTTCCCATGTGCTGTATGATGAAGACCACTGATCATCTTAGTAGTTGCCCTCTGCACGGACTTCATCCTGTTTATATTCTTTTCAAGTTGTGGTCTCAGAAATTGCACATAGTACTCCAAATGATATCTCACCAGAGACTTATACAGAGGCACTATCGCCTCCTCCTTTCTGCTGGTCATTTCTAACAATATCAACTCAAACATCCTGGCTTTTGCCTTTTCTAGCTGTTCAGCCACCTTAATCTGATCAATAACAATTACATTGAGGTCCTGCTCTTCTTTCATGCACTGAGGTACTTCACCTCCTAAACTGTACTCGCCCTCTGATTTTTGCAGCCCAAATGCATGACCCTGCAATTTAAGAACATAAGACATGCCAATACTGGGTCAGACCGAGGTCCATCAAGCCCAGTATCCTGTTTCCAACAGTGGCCAATCTAGGTCATACGTACCTAGCAATATCCTCAAAAGACACAGGTTCCACAATGCTTGTACTGGGTCAAGCATTGATATCCTGGGTCCCTTTTTAATAGTGGTTTATGGACCTTTCCTCCAGGAACTTGTCCAAACCTTTTTTAAACCCAGCTATACTAACAGCCCTTACTACATCCTCCGGTAACAGATTCCAGAGTTTGATTACACGTTGAGTGAAAAAATATTTTCTCTTATTTGTCTTAAATAGTTTACCCTGTAGCTTCATTACATGTCCCCCTAGTCTTTCTATATTCTGATAGCGTAAACAATTGATCCACGTTTATCCGTTCCACTCCATTCATTAATTTATAGACCTCTATCATATCTCCCCTCAGCCGTCTCTTTTCCAGGCTAAAGAGCCCTAACCTTTTTAGCCTCTCTTCATAGGAGTAGCCTTCCATCCCCTTCACCAATTTGGTGGCTCTTCTCTGTACTTTTTTCTAATAACGCTATGTCCTTTTTAAGATACGGTGACCAGAATTGCACACAATATTCAAGGTGCGGTCGTACCATGGAGCGATACAGAGGCATCCTTTGTTTTATTCTCCATCCCTTTCCTTATGATACCTAGCATTCTATTTGCTTTCTTGGCCGCCGCTGCACACTGGGCGGAGGGTTTTAACATGTTATGCACGATGACTCCTAAATCCTTTTCCTGGGTGGTGGTTTCTAATGTGGAGCCTTGCATCGTGTAACAATAGTGAGGGTTGTTCTTTCCTAGGTGCATAACTTTGCATTTGTCCACATTAAATTTCATCTGCCATTTGGATGCCCAGTCTTCCAATTTATCCAGATCCTCCTGCAGTTTTCCACAATCCTCTTGGGTTTTAACAACTTTAAACAGTTTTGTGTCATCTGCAAATTTGATAACCTCACTAGTTATTCCCTTTTCCAGGTCATTTATGAATATGTCAAAAAGTAGCAGACCCAGTACAGATCCCTGGGGTACTCCACTATTCACTTTTTTCCATTGGGAAATCTCATTAAATCTCAGCTGCCAAATTCTCCACCATATTTAAAGTTTTACTAGATCCCTTCTCATGTTACGTACACCTTCCTAGATGTTTCCCCCATTGCAGCTTTCGGTATCATCCACAAAGAAGCAAACTTTATCTGACAGCCCTTCCAAAATATCACTTAGAAAAAGTGTTAAAAAAAATTGGATCAAGGACTAATCCCTGCAGCACACCACTAATAATGCCTTTATCCTCAGAGAGAGCTTTATTTGCCAGTACCCTTTGTCACCTCCCACTCAACCAGTTTCTAACCCAGTCACTTTAGGGTGCATCCCTATGCACTCAGTTTGTTTATGTCACCTATGCAGAACCCCAGGTCAAAGGCTTTAATGAAATTTATGTACACCACACCTAGAGCTCCCCCTTAGTCCATCTGTGCCCATCCAGTAAAAGAAAATTAATTATATTCGTCTGACAGGATCTGCCTCTAGTAAAACCATACTGCCAGAGATTCTGCAATCCTTTAGATTCCAGAAACCTCATTATCCTACCGTTTTAGCAGTTTTTTCATTAATTTACTCACCACAGAGGTCAGACTGACTAGCTGTAGTTCCCAACTTCCTCCTCCTACTTTTGTGTAGGGAGACCACTTGCGCCTTTCTCTGACCTTTGTGACCACTGCCAATTCTAAAGAAGCATTGATGAGGTCAGACAGCGAAGCTACCAGTACTTCCCTAAGTTCCTTCAATACTCTCTGATGTATCCCCTCCAGCCTCATTGCTTTCTTATTTTAGCTTAACTAGCTCCTCATGAATGCAGTCTTCTGAAAGTCATTCAAGATCTACCTCATTTCTGTACCTATTTGTGAGTGTTTGCCGAAGTCCAACTCCTGGCCTTTCATCTGTGAACAAAGAACAGAAATTTGTTAAGCAATTTTTCTTTATCCTCATCACCTTCTACATATTCCTCTCTTTCATCCTTGAGTATGGAAATACCACTTTTGCACTTCCTCCTGTCACTAACATATTTTAAAAAAAGTATTATCCCCCCCCCCCCCCATTCCCCATTTTACTGCAATGACTATTTTTCTTCTATTTACATGTTTGCTTTCATGACTACTTTCCCAGTTTCTCTTTGTTTTTCCAAATATTGTGTGTTGTCCTCTTTCTGTGATCTCTTGTACTTTATGAAGGCCACCCTTTCTTTCATTACCTTTTTTGGCTACCTTTGAGAACCTTAGTGGCTCTCTTTTCCTATTACATTTATTTACTTTCCAAACAAAAAAGGTATATTGCCCTGAAAATATCCCTTCATCTTGCCTACTGCTTTTCCACATCCCCTAGCTGTTCCTATTGAGCTAACAATTCTTTGAAGTATTCCCCTCTAGATCCAGAATCTCATTTCTCTGTGGACAAGCAGGAAATAAGTCCTCACATTAAGCGATATCATCCGACGGAGCCTGCATGAGAGTAATCCCCAGCTACTTCGCAAAGCTTTTGGGATCTTCATCTGTGCTTGTGTGTGATCTTACCGCCTGCTGCTGTGGTGTCATTTTTTCTCCGTCTGTTTTTCTGCGGAGCCCAGTGGACGTGTTTCAATGATCTCTTCATTTGTAAAATTTATGTCCCTCTTGGGAAATTCTTTCAGTCTTTGGTTGTTTTTTCAGTATCTACCTTCCTGTATGTTACTTTTGTTCTTCCCCTTAACTTTATTAGTCATGTTTTTGAACATTTAAAGTTTTCTTTATTTTCTGTGGCACCATTGTCCCCCTTAGGCATCGATGCTCTGGTTATGAATTAAATCCTTTAACTTTTCAAAATTGAGCCGTTAGATTTTGCAGTGGCTATTTTTCTGGCCAACATGTCCCAGAAACTTGCCAATGGGTTCAAAAAGTGTTCCAGGTGCTCTAAGACCATATCCATCCTGGATATTCATAGCTTGTGCCTTCAGTACCTGGGACCCGATCATCGGCTGTCGTCTTGTAATTTGTGTTTACAGATGACAAAAAGAGGACTCAAAGGTTGAGAGAAGCAGGGCAAAACAATTTTTGACGCTCATAATTCTGATCCATTGGCATCAGCTGTACTGGTCTCATTGGTACTGAAGGCTGCATTGGACGCTAGCAGTGCATCAACACTGAGGAATTTCCAAGCCCGCTCCCAGCCAAGCACCTGTAGTGTCCCAGAACATTGGCCATCAATCAATGTCCACCTGAAGGTGAATAAAGATTCAGCTTCATCTTTATTGACACCGAATAGTGATCATTCCGAGCATTGTGTGGAGACTCCAGTGTGTCAATGTCGAAGCTCACCGAGGCATGGTGTCGAGATCAAAGAAGGTTGGCAGAAGTGCCTCTCTAAGCTGCTCGAAAGAGAGGAGAGTTCATCCTCCAAGTCATCGGAGGGGCAGCACCAGCCTACTATATGTCAAGACCAAGCAGCTGATACTCCCTCTCAGATTCCAGGAACATCAGCTGATATTGCTGAGGCCCCACAGCCTTTGGAGACAGTAGCCATGGAGAAGCGCTTTCTAGGAATGCATCACAATACTATTTGTCATGTAGCATATCAGTGGCTTGTTGTCTACTGCATTGACTTTGGCAGCATTAAAGCCGATCCTTGAGAAGCTTACCTTGCCTGCAGGAGAGGCATCGACATTGGGGCATTGAAAGGCCCTGACACTGGATCCTGCCCAGCCGATCTCTTTCTAGTGCATCAGGGTCCGACACTTCCTCGAAGCCTAGGAGATCATTGGTGCATTGTTGCTCCTGAAGGAGCTCCTGATCCCCAAATGGCAGGAGAGTGATCCAGACAGAGACTCAGAAGTATTTGGATTTCCTCTCTAAATCTGACTTGGAAGGTTGGGTCACTAGTGTAGAGTCAGAGGACTTGCTGGAGAACAGGTCCCCAGAATTTCCATCAGACCCTTCTCCTCATGAGAGACGCAAGTCCCTCTTTGAAGATTTTGTTAGGGATATGGCTAAAGCCATACCATTTTCTTTGGAGACTAAGGATGAGCCCAGGGCAGAAAAAAATCCTTCAGTACTCCTCGGCCCCTAAGGAAGTAGTGACAGTGTGGGAGGACCCCCTCACTGTACTTCCAGTTAGTAGAAGGCTTGAATCCATGTATAGAATTAAAAAGGTTCCCATGTTCAAGAAGCCCCAGCTTTCTCACCATTTTTTGGTGATTGAATCCGCCCTTAAGAGGTCTAAAAGTTCAAAGACTTGCTCATCGGCACCCCCAGGGAGTGAGGCTCAGACATTAAACTCTTTTGGGAGAAGGTTTTCCAGGGTTCTATGCTTACAGCCCATCTGTAATCTACTAAGAAAATGGAACATGCACTTTCATCTCTATGCAGATGATATCATGTTTTACATGCCATTCAATACCACCAACCTGGATTTTAGGATCATATCTGATGTCTTCAACGCAGTCACAAACTTCCTTGCAGACATAAATGTCACAGTAAACAAAAGCAAAACAGAAGCCCTACTCATATTCAGAGATCACAAATTCAAGCCACCAAAAAAGATTGTAACACATACATCGGAAATAGCATTAAAAAAGAAACCAAGTATTTAGGCATAACCATTGACAGAAGCCTCAACATGTGTGCATACATTAAAAAACACAGCAAGAACAGCGAACTGGAAGCTGAAGCTTCTCAAGCCCCCCTACAACACCTGTTACAGTACAGTGATTTTAGATCTGTAGTGCAAGCCATCATCATACTGCATCTGGACTATGGAAACATTATTTATCAAGGTCTACCCAAACATGCACTATATCCACTGCAGCTAGTTCAAAATACTGCTGCTAGAATACTAACAGCCAGTGCAATCCGACAACACATAACACCAATCCTAAAAAGTCTACACTGGCTTCCAGTCTCTCAAAGGGCAAAACACAAAGCCATCACCACAACATTCAAAATCCTTCACAACCTCTCAGCTTCCTGTCTCACTGCCCAGATCACAAAAGCATCCTCAATGAGACCAAGAAGCCTGACTGTCCCTCCACTCAAGACCAAGACCACAAAACAGGCCAGCAACAGGACATTCTCTCTATATGTCCCCACAATTTGGAACCCCATGCCTGACGCTATCAGAGCTGCACAAATAACTAAAGATCTAAAAAAACTACTGAAAACGCACCTTTTCAAGGAACACTATGGACCATATGACAATACCTAACTCTAGCTTCTACATACTATCATGAACAGTTAACCTTAACTACTGTCCACGTTTAGCTTCCCATTTAAATGTTCCTCCCCCACCTTACCCGATCCACTGTCCAACTATGACCTATTTTGTTAACCCATTTTATCTCCAAGTTATTTCTCCCTGTTTCTCCAGGACCAAGCAGGAAGTCAGTCCTCACATATGGGTGTCATCGGCGCCGATGAAGCCCCAGCGGAGCATTTCCCCAGCTTTCTATGAAAGCCTTTGGGAATGCAGGCACGTATGCGCGGTTCCCTTCCCGCCTAAAGGTGCCATCTTACCTCAGTCTCTCTTTTTCCGTGAAGCCCACCGGACGTGTGTCCTGTTCTCCCGGTTAAAATTAGATTTTTTTCGGCGATTTTCGCTATTTTTTCTCCCGGTTTGACGCCGGTTCCCCTCCCGCTGGGTTCGGTACACCGGTATCGAGCCCGATTCTTCTTTTTTGGTTTTTGCCATTCGTGGCTGGCGTTAGCGCCCTTTTTTCCATTTTTCCCTGGAAGGCCGGTCCTTTGACCTCGCGGGGACTCTTTTTTCCCCGATGGCTTCCAGCGGCTTTAAAAAGTGTGATCGGTGTAAGAAACATATGTCTCTCACCGACACACACGACTGCTGCCTTCGGTGCCTCGGCCCCGACCACAACCCTAAGTCGTGCGGGCCATGTGGAAAGATGTCTTCCAAGGCACTCCGAAGTCGCCAGCAGCAAAAAGAAAGGCTTTTCTCGGACTCAGCCTCCGGCCGGGCCCGGACCTCGTCTGAGGCTTCGACATCTCGGGATTGTGATCCCGAGCGCCGTCGAAGCTCCTCGGACAGGTGGTCCCCCGACCGGGAACGCAAGAGGAAGAAGCGGCTCACGAGGGCGGCGGCGTCGTCGGAGGACCCCCGACCGTCACCCCGGGCCCGTGGAACACGAGAAGCCTGCAAAAGTTCCTTGCGTGGAGCCGGAGTCTGCTAGGCACGTAAGCCCCGTAGTCCTCGAGGACTCTCCTCCCAGGGAGCCGACGTCGGGCCCGGCGCCGGGGCCCGAGTCGGTGGCTACTGCGTCTCCCGAGCTGAGTCTCAGGATGACAGCCTTGGAGAGCAGATTGTCTGCCTTCATGGAGCAGCAGCGGGCACTGATGGCCAGCCTGTCTGGCGCATCTGCCCCGACCACCGGGACATCGACTTCGAAGTCGACCCAGGAGACTGAGCCAATACTCGAGTCCATCGTGGCTCGGAGTCGACCTCGGTCGCGGTCTCCCTCGACCTCCTGTTCGGGACCGAGGGCGTCGACACCGGTGCCTCCGGCATCGGGGCGGGTGCTCCAGGGCCCCGCGGGGTCGGACCCTGACTCCTCGGTCGAGTCAGCTTGTGAGACGGAGGACGAGGAGTCTCCTGATACCTTCAAGACTCGGTGCGTCCCTTCGGACTCGCTGCAGTCTGAACCCCGGAGTAGGTCCCCCCCGGAGGATACTCGGTTCTCGGAATTCGTCCGGGATATGGCCACTGCCTTGGCTATTCCAGCGGACCCCGAGGAGGAGCCTCGAGCTGAAGAGCTCGAGGCCCTACAGTATGACTCTCCTCCGAAGGAGGCCTTTACTGTTCCGGTTCCTCCGATGCTGGAATGGCTCCTCTTCCATATGTGGGAGGCGCCGGCCTCGGCGCCGGTTCTCAGCAAGCTAGTCGATTCGATCTATCGACTCCGGAAGAGCCCTGGTTTTCAAAAGGCACAGCTACCACACCATTCTATGGTTGTGGAATCGGCCATGCATCGTCTGAAGAGCCAGAAGATGCACTCCGCGGTGCCCCTTGGCAGGGAGGCCCAGAACCTCGATGGCGTCGGTAGAAAGTGCTTCCAGGGCTCGATGCTTGCTTGCCGTGTCCAGTCCTACCAGCTGTACATGGGCATGTACTTGCGGGATCTGGCCAAGGAATTGGCCGGGTTCTCTGCTGGTCTCTCCGGGGAACCCTTGCAGAGATTTAAGTCCTTGTCCTTGGGGGTTCGGGACTGCTCGAAGTTCATGTCCCGCGCCACCTACGATGGCTTCGAGACTTCGGCCCGAGTTGCGGCAGCCGGCATCGCGGCTCGACGCCAGGCATGGCTGCAGTCATCGGACCTTGAGCCATGGGTTTAGGACAAGTTGGTCGATGTCCCTTGCCAAGGTGAAAACCTTTTTGGCAAGCCCATGACCGAGAAGGCCGCTCAGCTCGAAACTGAGTACCTCACACGGACAAGGCTGTCGAGGAAGACCTCTGCCCCTTCTCATAAAAAGAAGGGCTCGGGTAAAAAGCCCTTTTACCCGAGGAAGGGCACTGCCTACAAACAGTACACTCAATATCAGGCTGCCCAAGCTGCCCCCCAGGGTCAGCAAGCCAAGGGCCAGGGTAATGGGCCCCGTAGGCAGAGGACCCCCAAGCCTCAGGCCCCTGCTACCACTCAGCAGGGTGGGGGTTTTTGACTCCTTGAGCGTGGCCTCTCCACTGCTCTCCCAACCCTGCACAGGAAGTCGCCTCACCCTCTTTGCCCACCAGTGGCCCCTTATCACCAGGGACAGTTGGGTGCTGGAGATAGTCCACAAGGGCTATGCCCTCCATTTTCACCAACTGCCTCCACCATATTTTCCAGGGGAGCCTCTCAAGGCCTCCCCTGCACACAGACCTTCTTCTACAAGAGCTTCATGGTCTGTTGGTGGACAGGGCGGTGGAGCCTGTGCCTCCCCACTTACAAGGTCACGGTTTCTACTCCAGGTATTTCCTGGTGCCCAAAAGAACTGGTGGCCTTCGACCCATTCTGGACCTCAGGAACCTCAACAAGTTCCTAGTGAAGGAGAAGTTCAAGATGCTTACTCTTGGAACACTTCTGCCCTACCTCCAGCAGGGAGATTGGCTATGCTCCTTAGATCTAAAGGATGCGTACACTCACATCCTCATTCATCCAGACCACAGAAAGTACCTCATGTTCATTGTGAGAGGAAACCATTATCAGTACAGAGTGCTGCCTTTCGGCCTCACCTCCGCCCCCAGAGTCTTCACAAAGTGCCTAGCAGTGGTGGCGGCCTACCTAAGAAATCAGGGAATCTTTGTCTTCCCCTATCTGGACGACTGGCTCATCAGGGGTCAGACGTGCCAGGAGGCCAGACAAGCCACCCTCAGGACTATTGCTCTTCTACAAGGCCTGGGGTTTGTCATAAACTTCGCAAAGTCCACTTTGCTCCCCTCCCAGAACTTGGAGTTCATAGGAACAAGGCTGGACTCTCTGCTGGCAAAGGCTTTCTTGCCAGTAGACAGGGCCCAAAGGTTGATGGCCTTGGCAAATCATTTTCTCAGCAGGTCCCTGGTCTCCGCCAGACTCTGCCTGAGGCTTCTAGGCCACATGGCTTCGACAGTACATGTGACCCCCAATGCCAGACTCCATATGAGGCCTGCACAGTGGTGCCTTCAGTCTCAGTGGTCACAGGCCACAGGCAGCCTCAAAGACTGGATAAGGGTGTCCAGAAAATTTCTGAACTCCCTCAACTGGTGGCTACACCCACCCAATCTACTGAAGGGGGTGCCTTTTCAGATTCCAGGGTACACAGTAGTGGTGACCACGGACGCCTCCCTGCAAGGCTGGGGTGCTCATTGTCTGGGCAAGTGTACCCAGGGCCTGTGGTCCCCCTGGGAAGCTGCACAGCAGATCAATCTTCTCGAACTCCGAGCTATTCGATTAGCACTCAAAGCTTTCAGTCCTACCCTAGCTCACCAGTCTGTCCTGATTCAGACGGACAACCAAGTTGCCATGTTTTATGTGAACAAACAGGGCGGAACTGGGTCCAGGATCCTTTGTCGGGAAGCTCAGGACCTTTGTTCTTTTGCCCTCAAGCACAACATGCTCCTCAGGGCTGTGTACCTTCCAGGCCAGTACACCTACCTGGCAGACAGATTGAGCAGAATGCTACAGCCCCACGAGTGGCAGCTACCTCCTTCAGTAGCTCAGAAGATCTTCCTGAATTGGGGTCTCCCTTTGATGGATCTCTTTGCCAGCCCCATGAACAAGCAGCTGCCAAAGTTCTGCTCCAGGCAACCACATCCTCTGCGGATAGCAGCGGATGCTTTTCTGATATCCTGGTCTCAGGGCCTCCTCTATGCGTTTCCTCCCACGCCCTTGGTGGCCCGAACTCTCTTCAAGATTCTTCAGGACAAGGCCTCGGTCCTGCTGGTGGCTCCCAGGTGGCTGAGACAGCCTTGGTTTCCTCTTCTACCTCAACTGGCGGTGGATCCTCCACTACCTCTGGGGTTGCAACCCGACCTTCTCTCACAGGAGCAGGGTTCCCTTCTGCACCCCAATCTCAAAGCTCTAAATTTGATGGCCTGGAGGCTGCAAGGGTAGTCTTGGTTCCCTGGGGCCTGCCTCAGGATGTTGAGGAGGTTGTCCTAGCCTCTAGGAAACAGTCCACTAGGAAAACCTATGCTCTCAAATGGAAAAGGTTTTCTGTGTGGTGTCAGCTACGTACAGTTGATCCTTTCTCCTGTACTGTGCCAGTAGTCCTTCAGTACTTACTGCACTTGTCAAATCAAGGCCTTAAATCAAATTCTGTTCGGGTCCACCTCTCAGCTCTAGCAGCTCACCACTCTTTGGTGGAGGGCCATTCTCTGTCTGGTCACCCCTTGGTGTCCCGCTTTCTTAGGGGCTTGCTTTTGCTCAAGCCTCCCATCCGTCCTCCTGCCCCTGAGTAGGAGCTGAATGTGGTCTTGCAGCAACTGACTCGCCCACCTTTTGAGCCGATGGCTACTTGTCCACTACGCTTTCTCTCCTGGAAGACACTCTTCCTGATAGCCCTTACATCGGCTAGGTGAGTAAGTGAGCTTCAGGCCCTGGTCTGTGATAGGCCTTACACCAGGATTTATAGGAACAGGGTAGTCCTCAGGACTCATCCAAAGTTCCTCCCAAAGGTTGTCTCCTCTTTCCACCTCAACCAAGAGGTGGTTCTTCCAACATTCTTCCCTAGGCCTCATGCAAGCCCGGCTGAAGCAGTCCTGCATACCCTGGACTGTAGGAGGGCCCTATCCTTCTACCTTGACTGTACGCAGGGGCATAGAAGGGCTACTCAGCTCTTCGTATCCTTTGACCCCATTAAGTTGGGGTTGGCTGTGTCCAAGCGTACCTTGTCCATCTGGGTAGCTGACTGTATCACCTGGGCTTATAAGGCAGCTAACCTTCCTTTGCAGGGTCGGGTTACGGCCCACCGTGTCAGGGCAATGGCTGCCTCAGTGGCTCATCTCCGCTCTGTGCCCTTGGTAGACATCTGTAGGGCTGCAACTTGGTCTTCAAGCCAGACGTTTGCGGCCCATTACTGCCTGGAGAGGGAGTCCCGTAGGGACAGTGCTTTTGGCCAAGCAGTACTCCAGAATCTCTTTGAGGTTTAGGTAACTCCTGCCCTCCTGCCCTCTGTTGGGCTACTGGTGGAGGTTGTGTCCTTGAAAAGCCTTTCTTTGCTGCTGAGACTAGAGGGAGGTCTCTTGTTCAGCCTGGGTTCCTCAGTAGCCCAGAGCTTGGGAGTCACCCATATGTGAGGACTGACTTCCTGCTTGGTCCTGGAGAAAGAGTAGTTACTCACCTGTAACAGGTGTTCTCCAGGAGCAGCAGGAATCAGTCCTCACAACCCTCCCTCCTCCCCTTGGAGTTGCAGTTGTACATAGTTTATTTTTCATTTTTGTGTGCTGTTCTTAGCTATGTCATTTGACTGAGGTAAGATGGCACCTTTAGGCAGGAAGGGAACCACGCATGCGTGCCTGCATTCCCAAAGGCTTTCATAGAAAGCTGGGGAAATGCTCCACTGGGGCTTCATCGGCGCCGATGACACCCATATGTGAGGACTGATTCCTGCTGCTCCTGGAGAACACCTGTTACAGTTGAGTAACTACTCTTTATTGTAAAACAAATCCATTGAGATTGTTAACCACTTTGATGTAAACCGCTTTGGACAAAAGCGGCATAGAACAACTGTTAAATAAAATAAATAAATATGACCTCTTACCAGGTCTACATGGGTATGTTTCTGAAGGTCATCATGTGTGGCCTAGCTGACCTGTCCCAGTATCTCCCTCAAGAGAAATTGGAACAGTTTCATTCCCTGATGAAACATGGTAAGAACTGCTCAAAGTTCAAGGTCTGAGCAACCTACAGTATAATATTTTCAAAATGGTATTGAGAGCTTCTGCAATAGTTATTGGCGCCTGGAGACGCACCTGGCTCTGGTCCTCAGACCTAGAACAATCAGTGCAGGATAAGCTTTCTGACGTAATATGCTGTGCAGAGAATCTCTTTGGAGAAGAAGTCGAAGAGAAAGCTGGTTTAATTGAAAAGCAGCACATCACCCTTCGGAATCTCTTAAGACACCTGTCCAAGCCAGCTTTCTACCATAGGAGGTTGCAAGGTAGCAGCCAGAAAAAGTCCTATTACTCTTGCAGGCATAGGTGTTTTCCTGGTTCTCACTATTCCCATGAAACAGGCTCCTTGACTACAATCGAAGTGTGAGAAACCTCAGAAGGCCCAGCCTGCTCAGCCAAAGCCTGGTGTGGGGGTTTGACTGGTTCCTGAACAGCATAGCCACTCTTCCTGTAACCACAATGGAGGACTCTCCTGTCAGAGGGAGGGCTCACTCTTTTTGCCTAAAGATGGCTCCTTATAACCTCGGATACTTGAGCCATCGGCCCAACCTCGGATACTTGCAAATTATCCAAAGTGGTTACAAATTACATCTATTTGACATTCCTCCAAATTGCCTACTGAGATCATTCCATGGACCCTCAGCATCAGGAACTACTTCAGAGAGAAATCATCGCCCTCTTGGCAGATCTCATGATCAAGCTCATGCCACCAGAGTGAAGAGGGTGGGGATTTTATTCTAGGTATTTCCTGATCCCTAAGGAAATGGGGAGGAGGGAAGGGATACCATCCGGTCCCAACCTGGACCTAAGAGATGTGAACAAATATACCTGGTCAGAGAAAAGTTCAGAATGATTTCTCTAGGCACCCTCCTCCCTTATCTTCAAAAAGGTATATTGGCTATGCTCCCTGGATCTAAAGGATGCATATGCCTACATACAGATTGATCCATCCCATAGGAAGTATTTCATATTCTTGCTAGAGGGGTACACCATTTCCAGTACAGAGTTCTACCTTTTGGCCTAGCCTCAGCACCTCGGATCTTTATGAAATACCTCATGGTAGCAGCAGCTTATCTTCGGATGCTGAGAGTGTTTGTCTTCCCCTATTTGGATGATTGAATGATCAAGAATACCACTCAGAAAGGAGTGCGAGAATCAACATGATGGACCATTCGGATGCTGGAACTGTTAGGGTTCATCATAAATTATCTGAAATCCCATCTGCAACCCTCCCAACAATTGGAATTCATAGGAATCCTGCTCGATATGACTCAGGAGAGACCTTCCTACCACACGACAGGCTTCAGAGATTGACAGTGATATCGCAAGAGAGTCAAGTGAGTTAGCAGGTAACAGCTCGCAAAATGTTAACTGTACTAGGACACATGGTTTCTACGGTGCACATAACACCTTGGCACGTCTCCAAATGAGACATACTCAGTGGACTCTGAGAACTCAGTAGACTCAGGCCACAGGACAACTTGGGTATCATCTGTATGTCACCAATCCACTCATCCAATCTTTACAATGGTGGGCGATTCATCACAATTTGCTCAAAGTTTTCTCTTTCCAAATTGCTCGACCACAAAAAATATAGATGACAGATGCATCAAAACTGGGTTGTGGAACTCATCTTGATGGGTTTCACACTTGGGGAGATAGTTCCAAGATGTTGATCTGATGTAGACTTTCCTGGAAGGACTAAAGAGCCAATGAAATTGTCCTGATTCAAACCAACAATCAAGTAGCAATGTTCTACATCATCAAGCAGGGAGGAATGGGTTTGTACCTCCTCTGTTAGGAAACAGTCAGGTTGTGGAAATTTGCCATTACTCATGGGATGGACTTAAGAGCCACATGCCTACCAGGCAAGCAAAACACAGGCGGACAGACTATCCTTCAACCACACTAATGGGCCCTGGACAGGGAGGTTGCATCCCACATCTTTTGAGAGTAGGGCACCTCCTTGATAGATCTCTTTGTGATTCCTCAAAATGCCCAGGTGAATCAGTTCTGCTCCAAAGTAAGGTCACACAGTAGACTAGCCTCGGATGCTTTCCTCCTGGATTGGGGAGAAGGTCTTCTGTATGCATATTCTCCAATTACTCTCATTGTAAAGACCCTCTTGAAGCTCAAAATAGACAAAGGCTTGATTAATTTCATTGCTCCCTACTGGCCTAGACAACCTTTGTTTCCTCTCCTGCGACAACTATCCAGTCAGTAACCAGTTCGGTTGGGCCATGCACTGGATTTGATATCGCAAGAGAATGGAAGGATATTGCATCCCAGCATCAAGTCCTTGGCTCTCATGGCTTGGATGTTGAGAGGCTAACGTTATCTAAGCTCAATCATGCAAATGGAGGAGGATTTCTGTCTGATGTGAGGGCCATTCTCTACATTCCTTTGCCTGTCCCACATAAAAAACAGCTTGAATATCTTCTACACCTCTCCCAGTCTGAACCTAAGTCCAACTCAGGGTTCACCTCAGTGCAATTGGAGCTTTCCATTGAGGTGTAGAGGGAAGACTCATCTCTGTATGGCCTTTAGCTGTTCACTTTATGTGGTGTTTGCTTCTGTTGAAACCTCCCTATAAACTACCCATTGTGTCTTGGGACCTCAATGTGGTCTTTCACAGTTAATGAAAACTCCTTTTGAGCCACTCATTTCCTGTCCTCTGATGTTCTCGACGTGTAAGGTTGTTTTTGATGGTGGTCACTTCAGCATGCAAGGTGAGTGAGCTTCAGGCTCTAGAGGTTCACCCACCTTACACTAAATTCCATCATAATAGAGTGGTCCTCCATGCTCATTTCAAATTCCTTCCAAAGGCGATAGCAGATTTCCATCTTAATCAATTGTTCTACTAACAGTTTTCCCCAAACCTCATGCTCATAAAGGAGAAATTGCACTGCATATGTTGGATTGTGAACGAGCCTTAGCTTTCTATTTGGAGCGAACAAAAGCCCATCCAGCTATTTGTTTCTTTTCACCCCAATAAGCTAGGGGTTGCCATCTCCAAATGCTCACTTGCATGTCTTTCACTTATGCCCAAACAAACTTAAGCCTTGAGGGTCACGTCATGGCCCATAATGTAAGGGCCGTGGCTGCGTTGATGGCCACTTGTGCTTGGTCTCCATGGAAGAGATTTGCAAAGCTGCAATGCGGACGTCCGTGCACACATTCACATCTCACTGCTGTCTGAAGGGGGATTCTCGACGCAACAACAACTTTGGTCAATCAGTACTACGGAATCTGTTTGGGGATTAGAATCCAACTCCATCCCCCCAGTCCCATTATTTCCTGTTCAGGAAACCTAACAAAAACAAATACAAGAGGTCTTTTGCCAAAAAAAAACCCAAAATTAGTTGATCCTGTTGGACAACTCTTGTTCCCCTCTTTTTGTAAAAGGCAGCTTGTGGCTAGGGACTTATTTCCTGCTTGTCCACGGAGAAAAGGTAGTTACTCACTTGTAGTAGGTGTTCTCTGTGGACAGCAGAAAAGAGTTCTCACAACCCTCCAACCTCCCCTAGGAGTTGTATTCTACTATAGCTATAGAATCAGACTGAGAGAAAATGGTACTGCTGTGGCAGCTTAGAAGATCACACACATGAGCAGAGGAGGGATCCCAAAAGCTTCGAGAAGTAGCTGGGGATTACTCCTGTGTGGGTTCTGTAGGATGACATCGCCCATCCGTGAGGACTTTTTCCTGCTGTCCACAGAGAATACCTGCTACAGATCAGTAACTACGTTTTCTGATACTACGGGCATTGAAACACACTGCTTTCCAGATGTCCCTTTTTCCCGTTTCTGCTGATGTTTTTAATATTTCACTTACCCTGGGGGCTTTTTTAACCCATCCCTGGCACCTTTTTCAAAGAGGAAGAGTAGTCTGATGGTTAGAGCACTGGCTTGGGACCCAAGAGACCAGGATTCAAGTCCCACTAGCACTCCTTGTGGCCTTGGGCAAGTCACTTAACCCTCCTTTGCTTCAGAAAAATTCCAAGTTATCAATATCCCTGTTTAATGTACGTTACAATGTAAACCGCTTTGACCAAAATGATAAAGTGGTATAAAAAGAACCCTGTTAAATAAATAAAGATATCTTTAGTAGATTAACCTGTCTCCTACTCTTTGCCCCTTGGATAGATGGACGCCATCTTTGCTCAATGGCACCTGTAAAATTATCTTCTGGTCCATTGGACCTGTTCCAAGGGCTGCAGAGCAGAGATGGTATCCATCTGTCCAAGAAAGGTCAACGCATCTTCGGTAGTAGACTGGCTAATCTACTGAAGAGGGCTTTAAACTAGATTCGTTGGGGATGGGTGAAGGAAGCCCCCAGGTAAGTGAAAGCCCCCAGGTAGGTGATACATTAAATACCTTTATGGAAATGGGTAACAGGGGTAACATATGGAAAGCAGTGTGTATTAATGCCCGTAGCATGGGAAATAAGATCCCTGATGTTGAAGCTTTGGTGGGAGTGGCTGACTTGGATTTAGTGGCAGTTACAGAAACATGGTTGACTGAAAACCATGACTAGGATGTAACTATACCTGGCTATACTTTATTCAAAAAGGACAGGGTAGGAAGAAGGGGAGGAGGAGTGGCACTATATGTAAAAACTACTATTAAAGCTTTGGAATTACAGAGCTTAAAAGGGAGAGAGGAGGCATTGTGGGTTAAACTAGAAAGAGGGAAAGAGAAATCTATTTGCATTGGTGTGATATACAGACCTCCCTCACAAGAGGAAGAGGTGGACAGAGAGTTAATTGAAGACATACACAGCATTGCTAGGAAAGGGGAAGTGCTACTGATAGGAAATTTCAATATGCCAGATGTTGATTGGCACATTCCTGCTGCAGTATCATCTAGAAGTAAGGAGATCCTGGATTCTCTACAGGGAGAACTATTCAGGCAATTGGTAACAGACCCCACACGTGAAGGGGCCATACTGGACTTGGTGCTTACCAATGGTGAAAGTGTTTCTGATGTTGTAGTGGGAGATCATTTTGCATCCAGTGATCACCAGATGGCGTGGTTCAGTATTAGGACTAGGGCTGTTAGAATCCATTCCAAGGTGAGGATCTTAGACTTTAGGAAGACTAACTTTGCGAAGATGGGCCAATACCTCAGGGAGTCATTAGTGGGATGGGAACAGCTGGGGGGTGTAGAAAAACAGTGGGCAAAACTGAAAGGGGGTATTTTAAGAGCAACCAACCTTTTTGTTAAAATGGTAAATAAAGGCAAAAGGAACAGGAGACCGCTATGGTTTTCGAAGGAAGTAGCTGAAAAAGTGAAGAAAAAGAGGGAGGCCTTCATGAAATACAAGAGATCACAGAGAGAGGAAGACAGGCATCTGTATTTGGAAAAACTTAGAGAAGCTAGCAAAGTAGTCAAGAAGGCAAAGATTCAAAAGGAGGAGGAAATAGCCAATGCAATAAAATGGGGGGATAAGACATTTTTCAGATATATTAGTGAGAAGAGGAAGGGCAAAAGTGGTATTGTCAGACTCAAGGGTGCAGGGGGGGAATATGTAGAAGCTGATAAGGATAAAGCGGAATTGCTTAACAAATATTTTTGTTCTGTGTTCACAGATGAAGAACCAGGAGCAGGACCTCAGAAAACACCCACAAATAGGAACAGAAGTGAGGAACATCTTGAACAATTTTCAGAAGACTGTGTTCGTGAGAAACTAGCTCAACTTAAAGTAGACAAAGCGATGGGACCGGATGGGATACACCCTAGAATACTGAAGGAACTTGGGGACATTCTAGCAACTCCACTGACCTTTTCAATGCCTCGTTGGAGTCGGGAGTGGTGCCAAAGGACTGGAGAGAGGCTCATGTGGTGCCTTTACACAAAAGTGGAAGTAAGGATGTGGTTGAAAACTACAGGCCGGTTAGTTTAACTTCGGTGGTGAGTAAATTATTGGAAACACTGCTGAAAGAGAAAATAGGGAGGTTTCTGGAGTCCTGCGGATTACAGGATCCGAGGCAGCATGGATTCACCAGAGGCAGGTCTTGTCAGACAAATCTGATTGATTTCTTTGACTGGGTGACCAGGGAGTTGGACCGAGGGAGAGCTCTAGATGTGGTGTATTTAGATTTCAGTAAAGCCTTTGACACTGTTCCTCACAGGCAACTTATAAACAAACTGAGCACCCTAGGGATGGACCCTAAAGTTACTGCTTGGGTTAGAAATTGGTTGGGTGGGAGGCGACAAAGAGTACAAGTAAATGGAGCTCACTCTGCGGAGAAGGATGTTACCAGTGGTGTGCCCCAGGGATCTGTCCTTGGTCATATTCTTTTTAACATCTTTGTTAGTGATATAGCGGAAGGGCTGTCGGGTAAGGTTTGCCTCTTTGCGGATGATACCAAAATCTGCAATAGAGTAGACACCCAGGAAGGTGTAGATAACATGAGGAGGGATCTAGCTAAGCTTGAAGAATGGTCTAGAATTTGGCAGCTGGGATTTAATGTTAAAAAATGTAAGGTCATGCATTTGGGCTGCAGCAATCCAAGGGAGCAATACAGTATAGGAGGTGAAGTACTTTTGTCCACTAAAGAAGAGCGGGACCTAGGCGTGGTTGTGTCTGATGATCTTAAAGTAGCTAAACAGGTAGAAAAGGCGACGGCAAAAGCTAGAAGGATGCTTGGGTGCATACGGAGAGGAATGGCTAGCAGAAAAAAGGAGGCGATAATGCCTCTGTATAAGTCTTTGGTGCGACTTCATTTGGAGTATGGTGTGCAATTCTGGAGACCGCACCTTTAAAAGGATGTGAACAGGATGGAGTCGGTGCAGAGGGTTTCTACTAAAATGATTAATGGGCTTCATTATAAAGCATATGAGGACAGACTTAAGGATCTTAATATACACCTTAGAGGAAAGGCGGGATAGAGGTGATATGATTGAGATGTTTAAATACCTCCGTGGCATAAATGTTCAGGGAGAGAGCCTCTTTCAAATGAAAGCATGTTCTGCTACGAGGGGACATGGGATGAGGGTGAAGGGAGATAGATTCAGGAGTGATATGCGGAAATATTTTTTTACAGAAAGAGTAGTGGATCCATGGAATAGTCTCCCAGTGGAGGTGGTAGAGATGAGGACAGTAACTGAATTCAAAAAAGCATGGGACCAACACAGAGGATCTCTAAAGGTAAAAAGTGGACTGTTGTAGTTGTTGTTATGGAAGGACAGACTAGATAGGCCATGTGGTCTTTTTCTGTCGTCATGTTTCTATTAAACTGAAGCACACTTGATGACACTATCCACATAGCCATGCATCATTTCCAGAAAGCAACCTTCTCTGCCTTGGCATTTACCCTCAACAGGGAGAACTGAGGAGAACACCACCTATGCACCTATCTGTTTCACCCGCTCATGAAGTCACTCTTGATAAATTCAGAGGGATACCTTGCAGTATCATTTGTGCCAACATGGATAAATAGCATTGGATAGTAGTCAGTAGGCTTGATGATTCTCAAGAAACTATCCATAACATCTTGGATTTTGGCACCTGGCTGACAGCACACCTTTTAAGACATCATATCTGCTTTGCAGATGGACTCCTCAGTACCATTCAGAAGGAAGTCACTAACCACCACTATCCTTTGCTTCCTTGTGGTCACTGATTCAGCAGCCTTGAGGTTTTTGAGCTTTTGTTCCTCCTATTCCTGGGATGTTCTCATCTCCTCAACTTCCAGTGCTGCATGCCAGTTCTCCATTTCGAGGGATGGTGGAGTTGAAGTGTTGATTTTGCAGGCTCTGGTGACCTGTGTCTGTGTCTTCTTTCTGCACCATACCATTTTCATCTCTGTCAGAGATATTTGATGCCTCAAAAAGCATTTCATCCATGTAGCTCTCACTGTCATGGATGCTGTCAGCCTTGTCACACCTCACCTCAGTTCCTCCACTTGCTTCATGAGGGATTCAGCTTGCAGGCATCTTGTACATTGAACCAGTCCCCAGCCTGTGATTAGGCTGTCCGCCTGGAAGGAAGCAGAAGCTATAGTGGGAGCAACAGCTTTGGCGACATGATTTTTCCCAGCCATAGTTCAGTTGTAGGTGCTTTGGTACCTGTTGAAGGAAATGAGAAAAGATCTATCAAAGTTCTTGGCATTCCTTAGCTGTCCTTTAAGACAGAAAAGCAAGCTAACCTCTTTTATGCAAGGACTGACAGCTCTGTTGTGATACTCTGGGTATAGTCCTTGTTCACCTGTTGGGGTATAGAGCAGTTTTTTTTATCCCTTCAAGCTAATGAAATCTGATTTATGTGTCCTGAGGTATATAGTCTAATGAACCCCTTTTATAGAATTACCTAATCAAAGCTCCTTGAAATATAACTGTTTACTTTCAGCAAATATTAAAATATGGAACTGTTTACTTCCTAGATTTTCCTTCCAACCAAAGCTGAACACTTCTATCTTAATCAGCTAGCTAATTGCTCAGTGGTTCTATAAGCAGGTTTTCTCACATGGGAGAGGCATAGGAAGGGAGGAATGTAATGCCTCAGCAGTGCAGTGGCTTCCTTCCTCTTTGAACGTGAAGACTAGAGGTAATAAAAAAACACAATAGCAAAAAACCTTTGCCTAAAATAGGAAAATCCTTTACTGCAAACGGCTACAAAAAATTAAAGCATAACTTAAGCAGTGAAAAATGATATATAATAAAAACAGCCCCCTCTTTTAAGAACTTTCAAGCAGAGAACTTGTAGAAAAAGCCAGAGAGTTACCCTGTTTGAAATAAAGCCTTTAGCCAATTGGATACAGTGCATCTGTTGATGACAGCCCCCGGCTTGTTCTGGTAAAAGGAAACAAATGTTGGGTGCTTTTTAAGGGCTTTAGTGTGCTCCAAATAGAAGGTTAAAGCTCTCATGTAGTCCAATGTGTGCAGTGCACTTTCATCTTTGTGGGCAAGATGATTGACTGATTAAGGTGGAAATCTACCTTAGAAAGAAACTGGATGAGTATGCAGAAGTACTCATGTAAATTTTAATTTAAGGTAGATCAGTTACTAGAGCCCAGAGTTCACTTACTCTGTGACTGATGTTAATACCACCAAAAACAAGAACTTCAAGGTCAGGTACTTTCTGCATGTATCAGTGGCTTGAAAAAGCTTTCATCGACTGAGTTAAAACCACACTGAGGTCCCAAGACACTGCAGGTGGCTTGATGGGAGGCTTCAATATAAGCAGGATACCACATGGATCAAACAACTGAATGTTGTAGAAAGAGATGGGTTTACCTTCTACATGATGGTGATATGCAAAAACTGCACTCAGATGTACTCTGACAGAATTATTTTTTAAACGTGACTTCGACAAATGTAGAAGGTATTCAAGCAGTTTTTGTATGGGATGGGAAAAGGGATCTAGGGCATTTGTTTCACACCATACAGCAAACCTCTTCCATTTAAAATTTTAAGAACTTCCAGTGGAATCTCTTCTGGAAGCCAGGCGATTTCGAGAAACAATGTCAAGCGGGTTCAGAGGAACCAATGTTACCCCTTTAACATCCAAGCTGTGAGGGTTAATGATGCTATGTTGGGATTCAATAGTGTTCTCTGAGCTTGCTTGATAAATTATGGAGAATTGCCAAGCCTTATGGGCTGCCTTGTAGAAAGTTCCAGAAAAAGAGGGAACCATAGCTTCCTCGGCCAGTAAGAGGTGATGAGGATCATTGTTCCATGACCTCGTCTGAGTTTGAGGAGAGTTTTCACTATTGGGTATCAAAATATGTATATAGCAGGCCCTCCCCCAATATAGGAGGAAGGCATTTGAGGCTAGTTTGTCAAATGCCCCTTTCCTAGAGCAAAGGTGAGGTGCTTTCCTGTTCTGGGGAGTAGCAAATAAATCTTTTGAGGATGTGCCTCACCCTCAAAAGATCTTCACTTCTACTTCTATATCTAGGAACCACTCATGTAGTTGAAGCACACAACTGAGCCTGTCTGCCAGGGGAGGGGGAGGGGGTGTTCTTTCTTGCCAGGTACATGGCTCTGAGGGTCATCTTGTGTGAGGCAACCCAGTTCCACATACTGAGAATTTTCTAACACAAGAAGTAGGAGCCTGTTCTCCCTTGTTGATGCAATACATCATTGCTTGTTTGTCCATCTGAAAATGGGCTCCCAGCTCAGTTTAGTCACATCTGTCGTGAGTACATTTTTGGTAAGGAGAAATTTGGAAGGAGATGCCCTTTGCCAGATAGAGATTCCCAGGAGTGCAATGATAGACATGACTTCCTTGTCATCCCTCCAGTCCAGTACGAGTGGGTTATCAGCCTCTACCAGCAGCTGGGAACTGAGCATGTCAGATTTCTGATGTCATAGTACAAGAGCTCCCTCTATAGGCTCCAGAGATCAGTATTCAGTTCCCAGCAGCTGGGAGATCTTCCCCGTGGCTGAACTCCACTGGAAGATTTTCTTCAGATTTAAAAAAAACCCCAAAGACAATAGAAGGGAAAGAGAGAAAAGAACAGGTGGTTGCAGATTACTAGCAAAAGCTGAGCAGCTCTCAGAAGCTTACAAGCTGGGCAATTTCCTTTGAGAAACCTTTTATTGTGGTGACTGGCAGCTGGTAGGGTCCAGGTCTCATCCCCCCCCCCCTATCCCTGCCCAGTCGGACAATCCAGCATTCCTCTAAGGGGGCTCTGTTGACTTTCCTAATTTTCTCCCTTTAATTCAGTCTTTGGTATCTATATGCTATTGTGCCTTTAAATTCAAAGTAAACCAAAGCTGTGTATGTGATGGGTGATTTCAGTGCCTTTGTAGCACAGCAGGAGCTTTTTAATGCTGTGGGAAGTTGGCCTTTTCAGTTCAGAGCACTGTAATTAGTAAGTTTTTTTTTTAAATTTCTCCTTCAGATTATGGGGATTTGTTTTGTTTTCAACCCCTGCTTTTCTCCTGCATGTTACAGGCTCCCTCCTGATGTGCTGTGTGTGAGGAGAGGTCTGCTTTTTCTCCAAGGACAAGCAGGATGAGTCAGCCACACCTGGTGATGTCATCTGATGGCACCATACATGGAACTACACTCCATAGTTCAAAAAGGCAAAGCCTTTCTGAGCATGAGCCCTGGTAGCCCAACCCAATGGCCCGCCCCTAATCAGCCAGTTTCTCTTCTTCCGCTTTGCCTACAAGACAGATCCTTCTACTCTCCAGATTCAAACCCCTTTTTAAATTTTATTTTAGTTTATTTAAAATACAAATCTCAACACAAAAGAAAGCTTCAGACTAACTTGCAACCATGCTAAAGTCAGGTTTCAAGAAATGCAGCTGGTGTGCCTGAAAGATGAGCAATGCTGATGTTCACGACTGCTGCCTCCATTGCCTGGACAAGGACCACAGGGTAGAGGAATGTGCAGCATGCACCAGGATGTCTCCATGGGTCAGGAAATCAAGGGAACATGCCCTCCAGGACTTTCTGCAGAGCTCCAACCCCTCGGAGGCCCAAACGGACACTGCAGCCCTCCCAGGCAAGGATACTGTGGGTACAGGTGCTGGTTCCTCGGCTACACCATGGCACATGCTTACCAAGGTCTCTGGTCCCAGCCACATACCCCAGGATACTCCTGCTACCTCCTCGGCCCCTCCGGACTCCAGCCGTCCCACTATTGAGGCTTCTTCCACGTGGGCTCCTGGCCGTGCTGCCCTGCAGCTCCACAGCTTCTCTTCCGGGTCTGGCTCCTCCCCCAGCGCCGACTGGTTGGTGCAGCGACATCATCGGGTCAGGAGACATCGGGGAGCAACATCAGCACCATGGGTCCACCTCCCAAATGCCAATTGGACAGCATAGAAGCCACTCCCCTAGCCCCGATCAACCCTGACATCAAAGCTGTGCATCCAGGTGCTGAAACCGATCCTCCAGCCCCAATCACAGGAACAGGTCCTCCGACCCCCCCCCCCCCACCCGCACCACCACAGAAGCAACAGATCGCAGGGCAGACACTAGCACAGCGATCGGTGCAGGGGCAATCACCATGAGCACAGAAACTGCAGGAGACATGGAAAGAGCCACAGCAGGTACAATAAGATATCACAGCACTGGCTCCAGCAACAGCAGCTCCACGGAGGAGACCCAAGTACTTTGCAGACAGTTCTTCCCCCTCTGGGTCCCCTCAGAGTCGACATTGGGAAGGAGAGCATCACTTGGTAGGCCAAAACATGATGAGTTACCCGCAAGACTCTGACAGCTCATCTCACACTTCCTCCAAGAGTGGGCCACTGCACCCCCAACCTCCTCATCAGCATCCTGGCCCATGGGCTCTGAGAGTGGATCTAGGCCAGAGACACCCCCGGAGCAGCGGCAGGCCACTGTGGAATCAGCAAGCGCACTGCTGGATCCTGTTTCCCCTCTATCCCTGGGCCAACTATCAGTCGCCAGAGGAGGTGAGGAAGCAGCGACATTGGGACCTCCAGGAACAGGAGATGCCCTCACAAATGTCTCCTACACGAAAGACCACACACTCCCCACCAGGGAAAATCCCCAGCCCAGGCCGCCTGAAGATATGACCTACCCTAAGTTCCTACGCAGGGTTCTGTCAACATTGTCACTCTGCAACGGAGATGCCCCGGACCAGAGAGACGAAGTCCAAGGAGCCCTGAAGTTCCTAGAACCATCCAAGACTCTAACCTCACTGCCCGTCCACCAGCTGCTTTGCGATGACCTGGCGAAGCTATGGCAGACCCTGGTGTCCAACCCGGCCTGCTCCCGCAAACTGGACACTAAATATCAAGTCCAGTCCAGCCCCGGGTTCGAGAAGGCCCAGCTTCCACACCTCTCCATCTTTGTCTAGTCAGTCCTAAAGAGACACAAGTCCTCCCGCAACAATGCCCATCCCCCTGGCCATGACCTCAAGCTACTGGATGACATAGGCAAGAGAGCATTCCAGGGAGCTATGCTGATCGCCAGGATCACATCCCATCAGCTACAGCACACCTTGTACCAGGACGTACTGGTTGAGACTCTTAAGAACGCCATATCAGGCTGCTCCTCAGGAACCTCAGCGGCAGCAAACACCACCGCCACCCTGGCTGACCTCGGAGAGTGCACCAAGCACCAGGTCCAGGTGGCCTTTGATGCCTTTGACTCTGCCGCTCGAACCATAGGAACTGCCATCTCAGCTCACCAACTGGAGTGGCTAGGAGCATTGGGACTCCGCAAGGACACCCATGACCACATAGCGGATGCCCCTTGTGTGGGGGGCTTGCTTTTTGGAGACAAGGTCAGACCTCAAGAATCACTGCAACACCCTACAGACCCTGGCGGAGGAGGGCCTTGAATGTGCCAACACCAGCTGCAAAAGGAGTTAATCAGCAAAATTCCTACCCTTCCTCCAAGCGACATACCTCATACTGCAGGTGGCAAGCGCCGTGATATAAACTGTAATCCTACCAGCACCCATACCACTCCAAGGCATACCAGAAGGAGCATAAACAATAGAAACTAGCTGCGACAGCCAGAGGGAGGCCTAATCTGTCCTTTTAACACAGACACCCGGCCCAGTCTACCAGTGGGAGGCAGACTGACGGCCTTCTTCATCACCTGGCGTGCCATCACTACTGACAAGTGGGTACTGCAAACAATTGCACAGGGGTATCGCATCCGGTCCTCCTCCACCCTCTGGCAATGCTCATGACCTTCCAGTGACACTCCTCTGCACCTACTCCCTACCATCACAGTGGAGATCCTAGCCCTGCTGATGTCCCAGGCAATAGAACCGGTGCCACCACAAAAGATCTGCGACTGTTTCTACTCCAGATATGTCCTGATCCCCAAGAAGTCTGGAGGCATCCACCCCATCCTCGACTTCAGGAAGCTCAACAGATTTATTCACAAGGAGAAATTCAGGATGTACTCCCTGGGGTCCATCCTGCCTCTGCCACAGACTGGAGAATGGTTGGCCTCCTTTGATGGTTGTCCATCTACCCGGAACATCTGAAGTACCTGCGTTTCCAAGTACTGGGGAACCATTACCAATACAGGTCTTGCCCTTTGGCCTTCCCCAGCCCCACGGGTGTTCACCAAGTGCGTCGCAGTGGCAGCAGCACACCTCCGCAAGCATAGAATTTCCATATTCCCCTACCTCGATGACTGGCTGCTGTCTACCCCCTCACAGCAGCAGACCAAGGAGGTGGTTACCCGGACTATTGACCTCCTGTCTTCTTTGGACTTCCTGGTGAACCTCCAGAAGTCCCACTTCCACCCCTCCCAACACCTGGAGTTCATTGGGGTAGACATAGACACTGCTGCAATGTGGGCCTTCCTCCTGGAACCCAGGGCACAATCCATCATAGAGCTGACCAAGAACATTCACTCTATCTCCCCTAGACATCCACGTGAACACTGCTGCGCCTCCTGGGCCACATGGCTGCGTCTACGCAGGTGCTTCCCCTTGCAAAGCTACACATGCAACACCTCCAGTGGCACCTTCACACCCATTGGAACCAGCACTCACATCCTCTCTTAATGTGCATACTGTTGGATGATGGAGTCAAGGCATCCCTCCAGTGGTGGACCTGCCATGGGAACCTGGTCCAAGGCAGGCCCCTACAACCACCTTGCCATCACCACGGCCGCTGCACCGGTGGGATGGGGAGCTCACTGCTGCCAGTTTCACACTCAAGGGGCCTGGACGGGGAAAGAGCACACATATCACATCAACTTGCTGGAGCTCTGAGCGATCCACTATGCACTCGGGGCCTTCCACGACTGCATCACTGGCAGGAGGGTGCTGATCTAGACAGACAATCAGGTGGCCATGTTCTACGTCAACAAGCAAGAAGGGATGGGCTCACACTCCCTGTGCAAGAAAGCAGTCCGGATCTGAGCCTTTATGCTCTCCAAGCAATGCTTGCTACAGGCCTCCTACCTACCAGGGGCACAGAATCAGCTTGCCAATCAGCTCAGTCACCAGCTAGACCCATGTGAGTGGACACTCAGCCTGCAGGTGGCAATCTCCGTCTTCCTCTGGTGGGGACATCCACAGGGTGACCTATTCACCACAGAAGGGAATGCAAAGTGACCCCACTTCTGCTTGAAGTGCCCATCCACCCACAGTCTAGCCATGGATGCCTTTGACGTGTCATGGGGGGAGTGGTCACTCATGTATGCCTTCCCTCCCCTGCTGCTCATCTCAAAGACACTGTAGCACATCATCCAAGACAAAGCCAGGGCCATTCTTATTGTCCCACACTGGCCCAGGCAGATGTGGTTTCCCCTTCTTCACCGCCTGGCCCTGGAGCCCCCCCCCCCTTATACCTTCCCCTGCACCTCATCATGCAGGACAGCAGAGCAACTCTGCACCCCAGCCTACTAGTGTTCATGCTGACAGCTTAGAAATTGAGAGGCTAACTCTGTCATCCCTCAACCTCCCCTCCAAGGTACAAGAAGCTGTGCTGGCAGCCAGACGTCCATCCACTAGAAAGTCCTAAGGCTTGAAATGGAAGCACTTCGGTATCTGGTGCGCAGCTCAGCCTCTGGATCCCTTTTCCTGCCCGGTGGAACAAATCCTACAAATCCTACATGGTGATTGCTGTGTTCCATGACCACATCAGGGACGGCTCCATCGCCATGCTCCCCCTAGTCATGTGATTCATGAAGGGCCTGGCAAACCGATGGCACACTATCTGGGCCTCAGTGCCTCCCTGGGACCTCAAGGTTGTCCTCAACAAGCTGACTAGTGAGCCCTTTCAGCCTTTACACTCAGCGGACATGAAATATGTGGCCTGGAAAACACTCTTCTTGGTGGCCATTGCTTCTGCCAGGAGGATCAGTGAACTGTAGGCCCTTGTCTCTACCTCAGCCTACACACAGCTATACCAGGACCGTGCCACTTTCTGAACACATCCAAAGTTCATCCCCAAGTTGGTGTACACCTTCCACCTTAGCCAGATCATCAAGCTGCCGACTTTCTACCAGGCACCTCACGCTTCCACAGAGGAACACATCTACCTGGACAGGACGGCACTTGACCAACAAGGGACCCAACCTTTTGTCTCCTACGATCCCAATAGACCGGGACGCCCAGTCACCAAGCAGACTCTGTCTGTATGGATCTTCAGCTGCATTACCTTCTGCCTCGACCGGGCAGGGACCCAAATGGTACCATAAGTGAACACTCACTAGCTCCAGGCACTGGCCACCACCATTGCCAACCTGCATGCTGTGCCAGTTGTGGACATCTGTAAGGCTGCCACCTGGTCCTCCATCCACACATTCCAACAATATTACTGCATCGACCTCAAAGCATGGTCTGATGCTGCATTTGGTCATGCTGTCCTTGCCTTAGCGCAAGCCGCAATGGAAGCCCGCAAGGAGAGCATTGAAACGCACCTAGATGAGGTGCAGCCTGACTGTTGAACACTTGCTCGCATGTGGCACTAGAGCCATGTGTGTTGGACTGTTTGCACTGTTGACCTTGAATTTGCACTGTTACAGTTGGGTAATGCCTTTCTGTAGTCGGCATTGACTTCCTTTTTGCTGTTGTTGTTGCACTAATAACCACTGTGAGTGTTATGCAATGCTGTTGATGTTTTGCACAATGTTAATTGCACCTTTGTTGTTGTGACACTAGTACCACTGCACATGTATGTTGCAGTTTGTCCGGCACTGCATTTGAGTTTCCTAACCTGTCGTGCCAATAAAATTCCCTTTTCACAAGGCCTTAGGCTCCTCAACCTATTCTTAACTTGACACCATTAGACCTCCTCCCTTTTGCTGCAGCTCAAGGGCATAGTTGGGGAGGCACCAAGTGTGGCTGACTCATCCTGCTTATCGTTTGAGAAAGCGAAGTTACTTGTAATGGGAGTTCTCTGAGGACAGCAGTATAAGTCAGCCACACGTACCCACCCACCTCCCCTGGAAGGGGGTAGGGGCAGCCAGTACGTGGGTTGAGCTACCAGGGCTCATGCTAAGAAAGGCTTTGCCTTTCTGAGCTATGGAGAGTAGTTCTGTGTATGGCGCTGTCGGATGATGTTACCAGGTGTGGTTGACTTATCCTGCTATCCTTGAAGAACTCCCATTATAGTTAAGTAACTTCGCTGTCTGCAGGAGGCTTTTGCAGAGTTTGTTAGGCAGGGAAAGTTTGCCAAAGGTTTTTTTTTTTAAACATCAGGTACATGGATTCTTTTTCAGAGTTAACAGTACAGAATCCCTCTCGGTCTGGGGCTGCAGCAGTTTTGGCGGGAACAGCAGCTATTCCTTCTCCAGTGGCCATTTCTCCTCAGCAAGCTAAGAAACACCAGAAAAAGCACAAACATTTAGGGGTATGTTTACTAAACCGGGCTAACGGTTAACCCGGGCTATCTGCCACTAGGTCCCATATTATTCAATGGGACCTAGTGGCAGATAGCCCGGGTTAACCGTTAGCCCAGTTTAGTAAACATGCCCCTTAGTTTCAGCACCAGAGGCAGCTCAAACTACTGTTCCTGGGCAGGCTGAAGAGTGTTTTTCCATGGAGTTTATTCTAGCTTTGTTCAAGGCATTTTTATTAAAGAGAACACTTGGACACAAGTTTCCAAGACTTCTGAGCCAGAGAATTTGCCTAACACCTTGCAGGAGACCTCTCTTGCTGTGGAGGTTCTTCCAGCTAAAAAGAAAAGGATTGAGGATGATTCTTGGTTAAACCAGGATTCAACTCAGTCTTTTCTCTCAGAGGAGTCTTTGAAGGGGGCAGCGGACTTCTGAGGAGAGACAGCAGCTATTGAACTAGAGGAAGGTGAGATCCCTCAAGGGAGAATCCCAATGTGGTTAGAGTTTTTCATGAGGAGCTGGCCACATTGATTGCACACTCGCTAGCTGCACTTAACTTTATACCAGCCCACTTCTGCAGGGATTTAAGTCCTCACAAATTACCTTTCTGGTGCAGAGAGTCATCAAGAAAATGATAGAAACAGAATGGATGCCAGAGGCCAGCCTTAGAGGGTGTCAGACCCTGAGCCATCTGTACCCTATTCCTCAGGAGGAAAAAGATCTGCTTAAGATGCTTTAGACTCGGCTGTGACCATAAAGACCACCATTCCAGTAGAAGGCGGGGCAGTGTTGAAAGACCTGCAGGACCACAAGTTGGAGATCTTTTTGAAGCAAGCATTTGATAATAGTGTTCTGATTCCTCAGGCCTTGATCTGTGGGGCTTATGTGACCAGGGCTTCCATTCACTGGATCCAAAATTTGACAACAGGAGAGCTGGAATCACAAGCTGCAGCACCAGAGGTGACTAAGCTGGAATCAGCCTCGGCTTACCTGGCAGATACCTTTTATGACCTGGTATGAGCTTCAGCTGAGACTATGGCTTCGATTATTGTCGCCAGACACTTTCTGTGGTTAAGAAACTGGTTGGCTGATGTGTCTTCTAAGACTAGGCTCAGCAAGCTTCCATTTAAGTGCAAGCTGCTCTTCGGAAAAACTCTGGACAAATTGGTTAAACATTGGTTGACAGCAGATCGTCCAAAAGGGCCAAAACAGGGGACCATCCCAAGGTGTCCGCCTAGGAATTTTAGGATGTTTTGATCTATTTGTTTTGCCCATTTTCCAGCGAGGTTGCTATACTTTGAGAGACCAGCATTTTCAATGCTACAGAGGTTCCAATAGGGAGTACTTTTCCGCCCCTGTGGTTCCTCACAAAAAGTCCCAATGAATCGAGGCAAGTCCAGGCAGAGGTAGTTCCAATAGTGGGTCATCTTCAATAGTTTTACTCTACCTGAGTGTTTATTACCACTGACCAATGGGTGCTGGATGTTTTCAGAGGGTATGCTTTGGTATTGGCTTGTCCTCTCTCGGAGGCCTTTGTGCAGTACCTTTGCAAATCTCGTTCCAAACAGTGTGCAGTCCAGGATACGTTACAGCGGTTGCTGGATCTGTAGACTGTACTACCAGTTCCAAACAACCAATGCAAATCTGGTCGATACTCCATTTACTTTGTGGTCTCCAAGAAAGAGGGTACCTTCTGTCCCTTCTTAGATCTCAAGCATAAGAACATAAGAAATGTCATACTGGATCAGACCAAAGTCCATCAAGCCCAGTATCCTGTTTCCAACAGTGGCCAATCCAGGTTACAAGTACCTAGCAGTTTCCCAAAAAGACACACAGGTTCAATAATGCTTGTACTGGGTCAAGCACTGGATTATCCAAGTCCTCTTTAATAATGGTTTATGGATCTTTCCTCCAGGAACTTGTTCAAACCTTTTTTAAACCCAGCTACACTAAAAACTTTTACTACATCCTCTGGTAACGAATTCCAGAGTTTGATTATGCGTTGAGTGAAAAAATATTTTCTATTATTAGTCTTAAATGGGTTACACTGTAGCTTCATTGCATGTCCTCTAGTCTTTCTACTTTTTGATGATATAAAGAAAAGATGTACATTTACCCATTCCACTTCATTCATTAATTTATAGACCTCTATTATATCTCCCCTCTGCCATCTCTTTTCCAAGCTGAAGAGCCCTAACCTTTTAAGCCTCTCATAGGTGTATCCTTCCATCCCCTTTACCATTTTGATGGTTTTTCTCTGTACCTTTTCTAATTTCTCTATATCCTTTTTAATATATGGCGACCAGAATTGTACACAATATTCAAAGTGCAGTCGCACCATGGAACAATACAGATGCGTTATAATATCCTTTGTCTTATTCTCCATTCCCTTCCTTATAATTCCTAGCATTCTATTTGCCTTCTTGGCTGCCACTACACAATGGGTGGAGGGTTTCAGCATGTTATCCATGATGCCTAAATCTTTTTTCTTAATGTGGAAATCTAATGTGAACCTTGCATCGTGTAACCATAGTTTGGGTTGTTCTTTCCTAGGTGCATAACCTTGCACTTGTCCACATTAAATTTCATTTGCCATTTGAACATCCAGTCTTCCAATTTATCAAAGTCCTCTTGCAATTTTTCACAATCCTCTTGTGGTTTTAACAACTTTGAATAATTTTGTGTCATCTGCAAATTTGACTACCTCACTCGTTATTCCCATTTCCAGGTCATGTACGAATATGTTAAAAAGCAGTGGACCCAGCACAGATCCCTGGGGTACTCCACTATTCACCTTTCTCCTTTGGGAAAATTGGCCCTACCCTTTCTATCTTTTAACCAGTTTCTGATCCACAATAGTACATCACCTCCTATCACATGACTTTTTAGTTTTGCTGAAAGTCTCTGATGAGGGACTTGTCAAAAGCTTTCTGAAAATCCAGACACATTATATTGACGGTCTCACTTTTGTCTACCTGTTTATTCACATCTTCAAAAAAATATAACAGATTAGTAAACTGGGTCTTCGGGTGCCGCATTTTTGCATGGAAACCTTGTGTTCAGTGATAGTGGCAGTCAGGAAAGGAAAGTTCCTCTTGGCGCTGGATCTCACCGAAGCATATCTTCACATCCTAATTCGACCAGACCATCAGCAGCATCTGCATTTTACAGTACTAAGGGGACATTTTCAGTTCTGTGCACTGCCATTCGGCCTGGCCACAGTGCCGCGGACTTTCACCAGGATCATGGTGGTTAAAGGGGACTGTTGATAATCCCTTTGGAGAGGGACAGGTGACCTTCTACAGACCCCATCACAAGGATATAGCAAGTGTTATTTAAATGAATTCTACTGGATGTTTAAGAAGTCCGTTATTGAGTACTTCAAGGAACTCTCTGGAGACCTCGCGGAGAGATTAGGTAAAAGGTACTCTGGTGCCTTAACTTTGTAGATGATATCCAGATCATGGGAGGCTGTTCCTGATAATATGGCAGAGAGTTAAGTGACAATACAATGTTGAATACACTAAGAACCAATTAAAACTGAATGCTAGCAAAACTGAAGTGCACTGAGAGAGGTACCTGAGCATGCAATTTTCTGAACCTATCAAAGAAAATGTAGGGCCTTATGCTGCCTATTCATTCGTAATTCTGTGTTTCAGGGGTAATTTTTAGTGCATATTTGTCTCTGCAAACACAATAAATGTTGTTAAGTCTTCCTTTTTCCAGCATTGGATATTTTATATTTTAGAACCATTTTTTATTTTTAGATTTAAAGTTTTTATTGATTTTAAACTACACATCCCAGTACAAACAAGAATGACAGAAAAAAGATGATACTTCAATCTAATAAGTTTAAAAAAATCCAATAATTCTGATCATCAATTTAGACCACAATATAGGAAATAAAAGAGGGTCCAGGAAATAACAAAGAAGGGAATAAATACTTATCCCTAAGAAAATAAAACATATAGCAGGGTAAGAACTTACACGTCAGCCATATTAGATGCAGTATTAACCTCCTCCTCTCTAGCCACCAGAAAATCCAACAGTTGACCAGCCTTAAAAAAGAGAAACACCTTATCCTTATAGGTAATTATACAATGAGAAGGAAACCTAAAAAAAAAAGTCCCACCAAGGGAAAGGATCCTAGGTCGAAGACCAAGGAATTCCTTTCTCCTCAGCTGGGTAACCCAAGAGAGATCAGGAAAAATATACACTTTAGAACCTAGAAAAGATACATTGAAATTTCTGAAATACGAACGTAGAATTAGAGACTTATCTGGTTCCAAGGCCAGGGTCACACGCAAGGTGGTCCGAGTGACCACCTCAATGGAATCCTCTAGGAATGTAGTTAGGTCCCCAGGGCCCTGAGGTGAACTTCCTAAAGCAGAGCCACAAGGCCTGGTGCCCAAGGATAAGTACTGAGCTCTTAAAATGGGGGGCAAATTATCCCCAGGAAGTTTAAGTACCTCCTGGAAATACTTGCGCACTATCTCAGAAGCAGACAGAATAGAAGACTTAGGAAAATTCAACAGTTTCAAATTTATTTATTTATTTATATTCTCTTATATACCGCGCTATTCTGCATCAGTGCGGTTTACATTGAACAAACTGAAATTACATTGAACAGGGCATTATAACTTGGAGATAACTATTTTACAGGGAACATGGGCTATGGAGGGTTAAGTGACTTGTCCAAGACCACAAGGAGCACCTGTGGGACTAGAAACCCCAGTCCTTCCGGCCCATGGTTGCTGTCCTCTAGTGGGATTTGAACCCCTGACCTTCCAGCCTGAAGTACCTTGCCCCAACCACTAGGCCACTCCACAAATTATTCCTGCGATCTTGATTCTCCAAATATTCCGCTTTCCTAGTAAGCAAAGTCTTGTCCTTTACATGGGCAGCACACAGTCCTCAAAGTTGACCCAGCTCTGCTTCCACACTGGCTAACCGACCAGCCTATTCCTCCTGGATCCATGTAGCCTCAGAAACAGCATTATTTCAAAGATAAAAGTTCATTACCAGGGGCGGCCCAAGGGGGGTGCGGGGCCATGTGCGGAGACTCAGTGCGGGGCCTCATTTGCATAAGAGACCTCATTTGCATTAATATTTGCATAATGTTACTATACACTAACTTTTAGTAAACATGCCTCTTAATGAGTGTATAGATAAAGAAAGACTAAAAGATTTCTACATTACTATAATCCAATGCCAACCGCCAGGCACATCAGGAACTACTACAAACACTGCCCATTTAGTACCCATAAAATGTACTTAGACAACAGAACAAAACTGTGGTTTAGAGAGCAATATAGACACCAAAATCAAGAGATAATTTGCTCAAATTTCTCACATAATCAAACTACTGTGATTGTTAAGGAAATAGGTCTCAGAATGAATGAGGAAGGGTCAAATCAGGCACAAGCCTTAAGACTCACAATCCCCTTCGTTACATCAAGGACCCAAATATTCCTTTTACTAAGGTAAGACGAACTTGTAAATGCAGGCACAGTTCTACTCATCAGTGCAGTCACTGTTCAAACGAAACTAAGCTGTAAGAAGAATCCCGACTCTTTAAACCGTTTTAAAAAAGCATAATAGCTTATCTGAAAATGCAGTTTGAGTCAAGAAGTAGCTCCCAGCTCCCAACGCTAATCCTGAGCGCTGATGCGTTTCACTGCCAACGCGGCTTCTTCGGGGGAGTTCAGCTTATGGCATGCAGCAACTGGTCTGCTCGACAAACGCTAAAGAACCCAGGTATAAAATTCAGTATTTTTCTCATTAAATTTCAGTCATTATTAATAGTGAAAAACCTACACAGTATATCTACAGCAGGAACATACCTCAGAGCTTATTCATTGAAGCCCGGCAACATCAAAAAACGCCGCGCATGCGCAGCAGACAAGGCAAGACTCATTCTTATAAGAAGGTTATAATGACTCCAGGTGTTATCCCTTTACTAATGAGCATCATCTAAAATGTTGTCAAAAAAACCATTGTCTTAAAACCGCTGTAACTGCGCTGGCGACTCTGGAGCATATACAAACATTCTCGCCCAATATAAACATTCTGCTCTGCTTTCTCGGCAAAATCTTCATACACAGACCGCCCAATCTATTTGAGAATTAAGGCCCCCAGGGCCTATCAGGGATTGATATACACCTTGAAGAAACATACCACCTGTGGGTCTACATATGTAGTGTATGCTATCCAATGTCCTTGTCAGTTGCCAGTTCGTCTTACCTTAGTAAAAGGAATATTTGGGTCCTTGATGTAATGAAGGGGATTGTGAGTCTTAAGGCTTGCGCCTGATTTGACCCTTCCTCATTCATTCTGAGACCTATTTCCTTAATAATCACAGTATTTTGATTATGTAAGAAATTTGAGCAAATTATCTCTTGATTTTGGCATTTAGTACCCATAGCAAACCCACCATATCATAACAGCACTACCAGGACTCACAAAGCACCATACTCTATCTATCAAAAGGCAACACTGCAAATATGAAAACAATACATTTCAGAGAATAACAATACATGACCTACTGGGGAAAGAGAACAAGTGGCAATGTCAAATAGGAATTACATAAACAGAATACCTCAGCTCAGTTACACATGCAGAACATAGACCATCACCAAACAAGGAATCACAATTTAGAAACAGGAAGACAATAATTAAACTGGGAACCCCAAAAGCCAAACTGTAGAAATAAAACTATAAATTAATTTCCTCTTGTATTAAACAAAGCGCAGATGTTAATGATGCACATTTCCCAGAGCTGACATATTCCAGTTAATAAATTCAAAATAAAGAGATATTTTTCTACCTTTTGTGCATTTTTTTTCAGTTGCAATTGCTCCAGCCGCTTTCTTCTGGTTTCTTTGTGGCTTCTGCTAACTCTCCATCGTCTGCTGTCCATTTGTCCTTTTTTCTCGCCTAGTTTTTTCCATTCTCTCTCTACATCTGCTTTAACATACTAATCTTTCTCCTTTTGCTCTTTCTTCATTCCTATTTCATCCACTCAAATATTACCCCTCCATCCTCAATCCCCACTTATTCTCCCAATACCCGGCCAATTGTAGATTTTTCTTCACTCCCACACAAAATATTTTTCCATTTTCCATTTCACTCTCCCAGCCCCATCCATTCTAACCCTCCCCCAACATCAGCTCCCTTCTAGTTTCAGCCCCACCCAACATCCGCTCCCTTCTAGTCCCTGCATCAGCCCATTTCCAGTCCTAGCCCCCCATCAGCCCATTTCCAATCCTATCCTAGCCCCACCATCAGCCCATTTCCAATCCTAGCTCCCCCATACATTTCCAGTCCTATTCGAGTCCCTCCATCAGCTCATTTCCAATCCCAGCCCCCCATCAGCCCATTTCTAGTCCTTTCCTAGCCCCACCATCAGCCCATGTCAAATCCTAGCTCACCTCCACTCAGCCCATTTCCAATCCAAGCTCCCCATGATCCTACTTCCAGTTCTAGCCCCTCCATGAGTCAATTTCAATCCAAGCCCCCACCACAGCCCATTTCCAATCTTAGCACCCCCCAACAGCCCTTTTCCAGTCCTATCCTAGCCCCTCCATCAGCCCATTTCCTGTCCTAGCTCCCCCCACTCAGCCCATTTCCATTGCTAGCTCCCTCCCCTCACAGCCCATTTCCATTCCAAGCCCCCGTCCCCATCAGCTATTTGCAGTTCAAGCCCCCCTTCCATTCAGCCCATTTCCAGTCCTAGCAACCCCCCCAGCCCATTACCAGTCCTAGCCCCCCATAGCCCACTTACAGTCCTAACCCACCATTACTCCATTTTCAGTCTTAGCCCCCCCATAGCCCATTACCAGTCCTAACCCCCCCATCAAACCACCTCCAGTCCTAACCCCCATCAGCCCATTTCCAGTCCTAGCCCCCCCCATAGCCCATTACCAGTCCTAACCCCCCATCAGCCCACTTCCAGTCCTAACCCCCCATTATTTATTTAATTTATTTATTTACATTCTCTATATACCGCGCTATTCTGCATCAGTGCGGTTTACATTGAACAAACTGAAATTACATTGAACAGGGCATTATAACGTGGAGATAACTATTTTACAGGGAACATGGGCTATGGAGGGTTAAGTGGCTTGCCCAAGACCACAAGGAGCACCTGTGGGACTAGAAACCCCAGTCCTTCCGGCCCAAGGTTGCTGTCCTCTAGTGGGATTTGAACCCCCAACCTTCCAGCCTGAAGTACCTTGCCCCAACCACTAGGCCACTCCTCCACTCCATTACCCCATTTTCAGTCTTAAACCCCCCCATTACCAGTCCTACCCCCCCTCCATTGCCAGTTCTAACCCCCCTCTCCCCCATCAGCCCAGGTAAATTTAAAACTTAAAAAAAAACCTGGCTGTTGCCGCTGCCGCCGTGGCTGCGGCAGAATGAAGTGTCCGGTGGCCCCACCGCCTGCCCGGCAGAGCCCTCCCGGCATCAGCTCCATCAGAGGTGGGCTTTTCGAGCTGCGAAGGGAGTGTTTCCCTATCGCAGCTCTGTTAAGCCCGCCAGGGCTGATGGGAAACAGGAAATGCCTGTTTCCCATCAGCGCCGGCAGGCTTAACAGAGCCGCGAGAGAGAAACTCTCTCTTCGCGGCTCTGAAAGCCGCCACTGATGGAGCTGATGCCGGGAGGGCTCGGTCGGGCAGGCGGTGTGGGTCGCGCGACACTTGATTCTGCTGCCGCCATGGCGGTAGCAGCAGCAGCGGCAGCAGCTAGGTTTTTTTTTTTTTTTAGTTTTAATGCAGAATGTTGTTTGCGCGGGGCCCCCTGTACAAACAACATTCTTGCTCAATGGATGGGCTGGCCCTGTTCAGTACTCACTGTCCCCACAACAGCCATTAGAGAGATATTCATAGTTGCAAAAGCATCCCACAGTGCTTCTAATGTTATTGTAGCAGGTTTAATCAAACCCCTCAACACTGGAAGCAGGGCACTTCCACCGCTCGAAGCTGAGTGATCCCCACCAAGGGGAAGTGACTCTGCTGTACCTCCAGCGCAAACACAGCCAAGAGCTCAGAAAATAAAGACATTCCCTCAGACCACCCTGGCACTTCATTAACGAGGCAGATCTCCAGCTACACGATCAAATCATCAGACCCCTCACGGTATCTGTGCAATCTCCTGCTTACTAAATGCAATTCAAATCATAGTAACCATTAGGATCCTAACTAGGGTGTTTTACATGTATATTATCTCGATGCATAACTAAATGTTATAATCTGACCCACAATCAGTGAAAGTCTGTAGAAACTATCAATATAGCAGCTCTGAGACCCGTTTGAAACATTGTATATACTCTAATAGTCCTGTTGAAACTTAGTAACAACCTGCTCACTGATTCATTTGAAATTCTGTCTAAACTAATACTTGACCTCACAAGGCAAAAACCATGACCTGCTCACTACTAGCCCTCCTAAGCTTCTATCTACTCTTTAACACCTTCATCGAAACTAATGCACTTACCCATGGCAACAACCATATCATCTTACTCCACAATAGAAATAGAAAACACTATAACAACCATTTTAAACCACCACAAAACCCCCATTACAAAAGACAGTCTCACATACTTCACATAGCATTAGAGCACGCAACCAACACAAAATGCAACAGATTAGATACTCAAAAAGAACTCAGATGTGCCCTTATCAATGCTCGATCCACCCGCAAGAAATGGCCTGCCATCACCGACCTCATAACCAACCTCAACCTAGATATATTATTGGTCACCGAATCCTGGCTCTCTGATGCTGATACAGTCATACTAAACCAGCTCACACCTCCAGCCTACTGCAGCTACACAAGTAACATATCTAGCAAAAGAGGAGGCGGAGTACTCATCATAGCAAAAACCGAACTACAATACCGAACAATACAAACCTGCAGCACATCACAGCTCGATTCCATTACTATCTACAATAACTATAACACGATCAATCTGATCTATAGGCCACCAAATACCTCATCCAAAGAACTATCGACCATCATTGACCTAGCCTGCAATCCAAAAAATCCAGACAAACCGAACTGGCTACTAGGTGACTTTAATCTCTCCTCACTCCAGCCCATTGTGGCCTGCACCTTCCTCGATGCAATGTCCAACCTCAATTATGTACAAATAATAAACAACCCCACTCATCAACGCAGAAATGTTCTTGACCTCATCTTCACCCCACCCACTTACTCAGACTCCAACTACAATTTTGATCTTTCAATCACCCCAGTTCCCTGGTCCGACCATAGCCTCCTATCATTCAAGATGCCAGTACAGCTAAAATCAGTCAGCCACACTATGAAACATGCTCCAGCAAACCACAGACGATTCAAACCATTTGACAAAGAAGAAATCATGAACATCGTCCTCCCAAAATTGACCCAACCATTGGACAACATCAATGACATGGCTGACAACTGGAACAACACCCTCAAGGAATACTCGGAACTATCTACAGCTAATAGCCACCCAACACCGGATAACCTTTTGGATAAAAAACCATCGGCACCATGGTTCACCCCAGAGCTAAAGAAATCCCTCACACTTTTGAGAAAGCTAGAGAGAAGATGGCGTAAATCCCAGAACTCCTCTGACCAAGCATCATACCTAACCCATCTAAAAACCCACCGTGAAGCGGTCTGGTACAGCAGAAAAGCCTATCACTCGGAACTCCTCAACCGCTCTCTAAACAAGCCACGAGAGCTCTTTAACCTCGTAAGAGTACTAACCACAGAACCATCCCCGCCACAGCAAGAATCCATACACCCCCAAAAGTACGCCAACTACATCCAATCAAAAGCCATCAAAACATCAATAGCCTCCCCCTTGATACCTTCCCAAATTCATGTACATGAGAACCCACTCTGCAAGTTCATACCCCCCTCCACAAAACATGTTGAAGACATTGTCACCAGAATAAACACAACTACGGCAGCAAATGACCCATGTCCAGCACACTGGATAAAAGCAATGAGATCTGAACTCAGCCCGTGCATATCGAAAATCATAAACCAATCATTCTCAACAGGAACTTTCCCATCAGCTCTCAAGCAGACCTCCATAAGACCTCTTCTAAAAAACAACCAACTAGACTCAACAAAGGAAGAATCCTATCGTCCAATTGCCAGCATCCCCTTTCTAGCTAAAATAATTGAGAAGATAACACAAATTCAGATCCAACAACATATAGACACCACATCTCCACTAGACCCCAGTCAACATGGCTTCAGAGAAGCTCATGGAGTCGAAACACTGCTGACCTCATTAACCAACACTCTCATCACTGGAATCGACAGCATCAAAAATGGATTTGCATTAATATTCCTAGACATCTCCGCAGCATTTGATTCAGTGGACCATAACAAACTCCTAACCCGACTCCAATGCAAAGGGATCCAGGGGTTAGCACTGGATTGGTGTAAATCGTACCTGGAAGAGCGCTGGCAACATGTTCGTATGGGAACAAACACCTCAGAACCATTCCAGTTGAAACAAGGAGTCCCCCAAGGATCCTCCCTCTCAGCGCTACTATTTAATATTTATATGCAGCCGTTATGTGAGATCACACGTTCATTCGGAGTATCCTCTCTAATCTATGCAGATGACGTGCTGATTTTCACACCAATCAACATCACTCTGCCAGATTTCACGGTTCTAGTAGAATGTTTTGATGCAATAGCAGACTGGCTTCTCACACAGAACATGAGAATAAACTTCAAAAAACTGAAGTTTTAATCATCACCAAGAATAAGGAATTTTCACCCCCACCTACCCTAAAAGTACGGGACGCCGAACTTCCAGTCAAAACCACCATAAAATATCTAGGTGTAACTCTGGACCATCGCCTAAACTTCAAAGAGCACATAAACCAAACAGTAAAAACCATCTACTTTAAGATTAGGACCCTCCGACACCTCAAAAACATGCTCGATCCCGACAACTTCCGCACCATCTTTCAAGCGATAGTCACTCCCCACTTTGACTACGTAAACATAGTTCTCCACGGCCTCCCAAAAAGCACCCTAAACATGCTTCAACTAGCAATGAACACCGCTGCTCGCATCCTCCATGGGGCCTCAAGGAGTGATCATATAACCCCCATATTAAAGGAATTACACTGGCTCCCAATACCTTACAGAATTACATACAAAGCACTACTTACAACATTTAAGGCCATCAATAACTTAGCGCCCCCAGCAATCTGCACACTCCTCACTCACACCCCTAATACCAGATCCAGGAGATCGGTAGCGGCAAATACCCTAACCATCCCAACTGACTCCACAAAGCGTTCAAATGCAACCACGGAAAGAGCATTCTCATACTTCGCTCCTAGATGCTGGAACAATCTTCCTCCCTCCATAAGAGCAATCAAGGACCTCAAGCAATTTAGAAAAGCTATAAAACACCACCTGTTCCTCTTACACTTCTCCCAACACCAGTTACCATCTCCTACCCTCTCAACTTTTCCTAAGCCCCCTTTATAAACCAAAATTGATCTGATCCATCTCTTCTGTATAACAAGAAATCTACCATTGTATATAGTTGTATAATTAAGATGTACAAAGTTTTCCTAAGTTGAATCCTGTTAGATCTCCTGTTACATGTAAGCTCACGACAGCATGTTGCTATCTGTGAGCACTTTATGTTTACTGTAAACCGCGCTGATGAGAAAGAGCGCGGTATATAAGAACATTAAATAAAATAATAAATAAATAAATAGCAGAGGAAGGAAAAGAAGTTACCACCACCCCGGAACCCTCTTCACTCCCAGACACTGGCGAGCTTGTCGGTAACCCAGCGGGGAGCACTCCAAAAGGCAACTGTGCACTTCCAGGTTGAGGCAGGGGGGTTCGCTGCTCGGAGACAACCATACCCCCGATGCTCCCAAAGCCACATGAAACACCTCTGTCGGCCCCGCTGAAGACAATGCTCCAGCCGTGGCTGAGGAAAACCCACACGCTACCAAAGTCTTTGACCGGAGATTTATTTTCAGACAAGCCCAAGGGTAGGCTGGCTTGCTTGTGTTTCTGCTACCCCTTCGCCTCAGAGGAGCCACAAACTCAGTCAGAAAGAGGTACGTGAGGAATGCCTTCACCGCAGAGACTCCCTGACGCCATCTTGCCCCTCCTCCTAGCAACTGATACAACCATTTTTATTAGCTTTATTTTACTTTACTTTAATCAAATATGTGATATCTGACTCATCATAAAAAACCCATCTTGATGGTTTATTTCACAAACAATAAAATTCAATATACAATATTTATTTAAAAAGCATAGGACATAATAAAACATAATTGGCTCTTCCTGGACAGTCTGTTTTGCAAAATCCAGCACTTACAAGTATGTGTATATATAGATATGCCCACATTAAACTTTAGAATCTACAGTTAGAGATAACACCAGACTTACATTTCTGATTAATAAAAATGTCTGTCTTGAGTAATTGTTGTTATGTGCCATCAACTTGAAGCTGGTGACCTAGCCCTGAGTTTTCTTGGCAAGACACAACCAGAAGTAGATTACCAGGCCTTTCTTCCACACAGTAAGCCTACAGCACCTGATATTCCAGATGGTCTCCTATCCAAATACTAGCCAGGCTTGATCCTGCTTAGCTTCTGAGATGAGCTGAGATCAGGCTTATTCATAACAGAATTTTCATAGACATCTTGAGTAGTAAAAAAACAAAAATAGAACACCAAAGACAAAAATTATTATTGCATGGAAACAAGTGATGAAATAATTGGTTGGCCTGGAGCCCGTTTCATGGAGGGGGATGTCCAGACATCCCCAATGAAGATGGGACTGTGTGGTTCTGGTCCGCGAGAACAAGACGTTCCCACGATAGCCAGAATCGGGCCCGGGAATGGCCCAATGTGCCCCATTCGCCTGCGGGGATGTCCTCCCCACAGGCGCCCCAACATCCGTGGCTCTGGTCCCCCAGCTCCCCGCCTCCCAACCCATTGATCGGGCAGGTGGGGGCTCCCCAGGGCCTGATCGGGCAAAAAGTGCTGCTTATACCACCTTTGTAGGTGGCATAAGCAGCATGTCCCCACAAGCCCGACAGCACATACAAGGCCATGACCTGAATTGGTCCTGTATGTGCTGCCAGACTGGTCCACCTCCGCTCCGCCCCATTCCCACCTCCTCCCACCCCTCGCCAGCTCACCCTGTCCTGATGCACAGGATGTACAGGGAAAGCCGGAGGGGGGTATTGGTCCTGGATGCCTTGCGGGGCTGCACGTCCCACAACCCACATTCGGGAATGACCTCCTAAGTTTAAGCTAATATTGTTTTCTGCCATCCTGGTTTTGATGTCTTCTTGAGGTTATTTTGTGTATATGGTTGTGTGACCCCTTTCTGTGTGCTGTGACATCTGATGACTTGTGGGGTTTTCTAGGCATTTTGTTTACTTCATTTGAGTAGTAAAGAAACATACTTGATGCATCCAAGAAAGTCTAATTTTTTGTCCTGAAAGCATTCTAGGTCCAGTTTCTATTGAGCTTGAGTGGGAATGCAATCAGGACAGTTGCCTTGGAGATGACCTCCGAATGAGAATCCTGGAGAAACATTGAAAGTTCCAAGTTATTAGTCAACAGATCAGCTCTCACAGGTTGGCCTTCCACCTTCACTCCCCTGCACATAAAGGCAGATAGAGGACATTAACAATAAGTGGAATAGATGCTAGAGACATTGATAAATTTTCCTGATAGAACTTTTTATGCATGTCCAAAGAAGACACCACTGGGGGAGCTTGGAAAACTTGAGCCTCCTATAAAAATTCACTTATCTTAAATTATACCATTCTCATGTGTCTACAGGTCCTTCTGATCTAATCTCAGTTCTAAGTTGTAAATGGCAAAAGTATGAGCTTCCACCTGACCTTGCATATTACATAATGACAAATCAATAGCATTAATTTTATCAAAACCTGTCCAGTCTTAGAGATGACAGTTCAAAGGCAGTCTAGAATTATTAGAGGTAGTCTTACCAATGGAATCTGACCCCTATCCTCTTGTTCTTGCATGAGAGAAACAATACCTCCACCTTTCTCAAGCAAGGCTCCTGTGGGATTATTAGAATCTATGCCATCCCTTGCTCCCAGACAAGAGGTATCTCTGGGCATTAGACTGGAGTAGACACACCCAGTGGAAGCTGTTTTATTCATCTGGCAGTGATTAAGTCATCAGGGCTAAGTGAGGCAGAAGTTTCATTGAAAGTGTTACCCCTCCACCTAACTCTAATTGCCCTATATCAACAGGACACATAGGAGGCATGAACCTCTGACTTGAGATTTTTTTTTTCAGTTTGACAATTTTTATTAAACAGTATAACATTGTGATGCAATCCTTGGTTCATTTGCTTCCTTTTTATTTATTTACAAAGAACCCCGCCCTCCCTCGTCCCTCTATCCCCCACCCCTGCTTCTTATCTGTCAGGTTAACATGCCCCCAGCATCATTACATTACAACATTATAACAGCAATAATTTACCTTTTAAGTATCTCCCTTTTTTCCCTTCAAAGTACTTTATATAAAGTTACATTTACTTATGTAACACCTGGGCAATGCGCATCACCCTCAGCTGTACCGCCATCAGCATGAGCACTTACAAGGAACCTCTTACTAAAGGGCGCCCAAATCTCCTCAAACGCCTCCAGCTTATTTCTGCAGGTGGCTGTCAAGCACTCAAGGCCATATATCTGATGCATACGTTTGTACTAGGTAGATTGAGTTGGCATATTCCCTCTTGCCACTTCTGCACTATTTCACACCTGGTTGCAATTACACAAAATCCCACCAATTTTCCTTTGTCCCCTCCCACCGTTTCCCTGTTCTAGTCAACAGTGTAGTCTCCTTGTCCCAGGTCACTTTCCTTCCAACCATCTCCTGGACTTCTTGGTGGATTGTGTCCCAGAAGGGTTGAATTTTAAGGCACCACCATCACATATGACTGTAATCCCCTACCTCCTTGCAACCTCTCCAACACTTTCCAGATGAACCACTCCCTTGTTGAGCTAGGCACAGTGGGGTGATATACCACCTGTAAAGCATTTTATACATGTGCTCTACATATTTATTTATTTAAAATTTTCTATGCTGCATTTTCCAAAGGATCAAGCGTGGTTTACAATTAACAACAGTATGAATAGTACAGGAAGAACAGGTACATATTCGGTTACATGGAACTAGGTAAAATATATACAATAGAACAGAATACATTGAACTGGAAACATAATACAATGTAAAGCTATATACAATGGTAGAGAATACAATTTTATTTATTTATTTGCTTACATTTTTATACCGCCTCTTCCAGAGATCAGGGGCGGTTTACATTATAACAATGAACTTTAACAATAACAGTTATATGTAACAAGGTTTAGAACTTTATACATAGAACAGTTGAGTGAGGGAAAGTAAAGTCATAGGGATGAAATAGCGGAACTCTCTGAATGGCGAGATCTCAACAAAAACAGTTTATTAAACAGTATAACATTGTGATGCAATCCTTGGTTCATTTGCTTCCTTTTTATTTATTTACGAAGAACCCCGCCCTCCCTGTTTCCTTTTGTGTGGAAGCGGAGTTAAAATGTGCTAATGGGTTGTGTCTGGTGTATTGTCATCTACTTGGGTACCAAAGTGGATTGTAAAGAGGTGTGTTTTAATTTTTTTACGGAACATGTATAGGTCATTTATTTACCTAAGGTTGTCTAGAAGATCATTCCAGAGGATGGGTGCAATGTGGGAGAAAGCCTTGTTGCTTGTTGACTTTCGGGATTTCCTGAATTCCGTTGGTATAGCAGGTTTATTTTTGTTCCTGTTCCGTTGATTTCGATAGGGGGTTTCCTTTGATATTAGTGTGGAAAGGAATAAAGGGGCAATGTTATTGACTAGTCTTAAGGTTGATACATGAATTTTGTAGATTATACAGCTTTGTATGGGTAGCCAATGTAGGGTGGACAGTATGGGAGTGATTGCCTGGATAACAGATTTAAAGTCATGGTGGTAGAGCAGTGGACGGAGCTGTTTTAAAAGTTTAAGCTTGTAAAATATCTTTTTAGTTGTGTACTTTATATGGGATGCCGTACTGAGAGTACGGTCGATATTGACTCATAAGTATTTTGCCTCATTTTTGACTGCAATGTTGATATCCTGGAGCCTAATCATAGATGGAGGGGCAAAGGTCTGGTTTCTGGTGACATACATTGCCTCCGATTTAGAAAAATTAATATAAAGGTTGTGGTTCTTGAGCCATTGTATTATTTCAGAGAAGCAATCAGAGAGTGAATGGGTTGGCGGGTTGGAAATGTTAAAAGGTAGGTATAACATTATGTCGTCTGCGTAAATGTGATTATTGACGCGGAACCGTTTGAATATGGAACAGATGTGTTGGAGATAAATATTTAAAAGGAGGTCTGAGAGGGCAGAGCCCTGGGGGAGACCTTGTTCTTGTTTGTATGGAATTGATATTTGCTGATCAATTCTTATTGCTTGTGTTCTGCCAGATAGATATGAGGAAAACCATTTTAAGACTGTTTCATTGATCCCTATCTGGTGGAGTATGGTTAGCATTAGTTGGTGATTTACACTGTCAAAGGCTGCGGAAATGTCCAGAAATATGAGTAGAAAGGCTTGCGTAGAATCATTGATACCACATGTAAGTGTGTCAATGAGGACTGTGAGTAGCATTTCAACTCCATGATAGGGACAGAAACCATATTGTTGTTCATCCAGTGGGGCAGAAGAGTCGATGTGGTCCTGGAGTTGGATTTGGACTAATTTTTCTATTAGTTTTGCCATGAATGGGAGGCTTGATATGGGTCTGTAGGAAGTGGGGGAGTTTTTGTCAGAGGCGTTGTTTTTCAGGATTGGGCAGATTTGCGCGTGTTTAAGGGAGGGTGGTACATACCCATTATTTAAAGAGAGGTTAATAATGGGAAGGATGAAGGAAGATAGTTCAGGTAAGGTTGCTTTTATCCAGTTTACTGGACAGGGGTTAAGGTATGAAGTGGTGGTGTTTAACTTGGCAATGATGTTTTTAAGTATGTCTTTTGAAGCAGGGTAAAAGTTGGACCAAGGGATTTGAGGAGGAGGGTGGTCTTCAATATAGTTCATAATGGGTGATGTTTGCTGCTTTAGCTTATTCATGTAGTAGTCAGCTAGGGTCTGTGGGGAAATTACATTATCATTTGAGTTGTTGGATGCGCTATTTGTTAGAGATTGGACTATACTGAAAAGTTCTCTAGGTTGGTATCTTGTAGCTACAAAGCTTCGTGCCATACTTGTAAAGATCTTATCCCATTCTTCATCCTCTTGTGGTCTTCCAAACTTTCGTTCCCATTGTCCCTGCAAGGGCAGTCTCCCGAACTCCTGTGTCTCCACAATTAAGCGATATATCTTTGAAAAGGCCTTGCGGTGCAATAGTGGTATTCAGCACAAACATTCAAAGTCCATCAGTCCCTCTTTATCCTCTTCACCCAATCTCCCCCAGAGAACCAGTGCCTCAACTGCAGATAACCATAAAAGTCATTGTGGGATAGCCCATATTTCTCCTGTAGTTTTGAATATGAGAGTAAAGACCCCCCCCCCTCTCTAACAATTGAGCGAACGCAATTAAACCCTTATCTTTCCACCTCTTGAACAATGGGTCTTGCATCCCTGGTGAGAAGTTTGGGTTATGATAAATAGGCTACAACAGGGATTTCTCTCTTTGCCATGTCTTCCCAACTTTAGTTCCCCACTATATTTTCAGTACATGCCTCAAAAAGGGGTTACGAAGAAGCCCCATTGTTTGATCCATCCATGGTATACTCCACAGAGGTACATCTCTCTCTATAACTTGGACTAACTCTACCCATTTCCTCATGCCATCCAATTATATTGGAGAGCTGTGCCGTGTAATAATACCACACTAGATTTGGGACCACCAGCCCTTCCATCCCTCTGGGCCTCCTAGCAACCTGTGATGATCTATGATTCCAATTGTAGTGAAACACTTTTCATTGTGCTTGCAACAAAGCTTGCTTTGGGCTGCTATTGGCAGTGTTTGAAAGAGATACAATACTTGTGGCAGGATTACCATTTTAACACTTGCAATTCGTCCCAGCCACAGCAGGGGAAACCTGTACCAATGCTACAAATCAGAAAATATTTTTCCAAGAAGGGTTTGTAATTAACTTGATACAGTTTAGATGAGTCTGAGCATATCTGGACTCCCAGGTATTTCAGGTGCTCTTTGGTCCATCTGACTGGACTCCCAGGTATTTCAGGTGCTCTTTGGTCCATCTGAATGGAAAGAGGTTTTTTTAGATCTGTCACTGCTGTCTCTTCTAAAGTAAGGTTGAGAATTTCAGTTTTCTCTAAATTAGCTTTAAATCCTGACATTTCCTTATAGGCCTCTAACTTCTCCCGCAATCCCCCTAATGATATTCCGGGGTCAGTGAACGTCAGCCAAATATCATCTGCAAACAAGGTTATCTTAAATTCCCATTCGCCTACCCACACCCCACACCCATCTTTCCATTGCCGAATTTTGGCAGTGAACAGCTCCACTGACAACGCAAATAGGAGCAGGGATAAAGGATACCCCTGTCTTGCTCCCTTTGTAAATAAAAGTTGGAATACCCTCCGTTTACTTTGACTGCTGCTACCAGTTTGGTGTATAGGGCCTTATCCATTTGATATAGTTCTCCCCCATTCTGAATGCTCTCAGAGTTTCCCACAGGAACTGCCAGTCTATTGAACGCCTTTTCTGCATCTATTGCCATCATTATTGTTGGGATATTCTCTCTCTTTACCCATCATCACAGATGAATTACCCATTTTACATTATCAGCTGCTAAACAGTCTGGGATAAGAAAATAAGATATGCCATACTGGGTCAGACCAAGGTCCATCAAGCCCAGTATCCTGTTTCCAACAGTTGCCAATCTAGGTCATAAGTACCTAGCAGTTTCCCCAAAAGACATAGGTTAGTTTTCCCAAAAGACACAGGTTAAACTCTGCCTGATCATTATTCACTTATTTAGGCATATACTTGTTCATCATACATTTCATGCAGCTTTGTACTCTGGTGATTTCAGTCTCCAAAGGTAATAGGACAGTTTACAAGATGAGATTAACTCTGGCCCCCTGGTGATTTCAATCTCCAGGGCCTGTCTGCAGCCCCTCCTTGCTAAATCAAGAATGGCAGACCTCAAAGGGAGTGGCTAAAAACAATAGCAGACCTCAAGGGGAAGTGCTGGAGAGGATTCAATTCACTATAAAGGACAGAAGCACTTCCTCTTGCTCTCTCTCTTCCACTATTCATCGGAAATGAAGGACAGGAGGCTCTGATAATCAATTCTCTCCACCCCTCCCCCCCCCCCTCTCTCTCTCTCTCTCTCTCTTGCCATGAGGCTCTGACCCACATGTTCTGGCCTCTCTGTCTCTCACACTTCACACCTGCACATGCACACACAGTTTCATTGATGCACACTGAAACAGCTCTGTAACAATCACTATATACCTCTGTTCAATACCTATGTAATAAGCCTATTTCTACATAAAAAACCTTTCTCCAAGCCACACCAGTTTGGTTGTTTTATTACAAGCCCTACTGCCTCTGTGAAGTGAAATGAACCCAGGACCTACAGGAGAGTAACTTGACTACATCTTACAATACTCATTAATGCGAGTTGCCAGGATTTTCGCATCCCGATTTATTAATGAAATTGGCCTGTACAAGGCACAATGTGCAGCTGGCTTCCCTGGTTTCAACAGTATGGTTGTCCCAGTTTGGCCCATCGAATCATGTAGTTGTCCTGCTTTAAGTGTGCCATTAAATACCTGCACAAGTCAAGGCACGAATTGCACCTTAAAAGTCTTATATATCCTAGCCATTAGCCCGTCTACCCCCGGAGCTTTATCATTTGTCAATGCTCCCATAGCCCAAGCGACTTCCTCACTGATAAAATGCTCAAGCTTGGCTTGCTTCTCTTCGGTTAAGTTAGGAAGAGACACACCCAGAAGGTACTCTACAATAGCAGCCTCAATATGTCCACTCTCCTCCCTGTATTACAGTTGGTAGCAAGACCGAAATGCCTCTCTCAGTGCTTCATCTCCTTAAATCCTGGTACCCCCCTCCCCACTGAGCTTAGCCATCGATATCTGTGCTTGCTGGGTTTTGAAGCTTTGTGCTAATAACTGCCCTGGCTTGTCACCATGTTCATGAAATCTCTGACGGCCACATTGGAGCTGGTGTGCTAACTTTTCTCCTTGCAGGACACTAATCTTAGTTCTAGCTTCCACTAATTTTCTCCTCCCTTCTGGATTGTCTTTTAAGGCAACCTGTCTTTCAATTTCTTTAAGCAATCTTATAGCTTGCACCATATCCTGTTCTCCCTCTCTTTTTTTTTTTGCACCCAGTTTGATAAAATGCCCTCTAATGAAGGCCTTAATGGCATCCCAAACCACTTAATTGGCTGTTCCTTTTTGGGGATTGTTTGCAAAGAAGTCCTCAATGGCCCTCTTTATTTCAGCTACCACCCTTTTATCTTTTAAGAGACTATCATTTGTTCACCAAAGCGAGAGCTCGATTGCTGTCCCCAGCCAAGTAAATCTACTCATTCAACATTGTGGTCTGTCCACATTGCGGGTTCATAATCCATTCCTTTCACTTTTGCCATCAATGGTGCTGATACCAGGATCATGTCAATACGGGAGCTTGTGTTATGAGGGCTAGAATGGTACGAGTAAACCCTGCTCCCAGGATGAAACTCCCTCCATGGATCTATTAACTGCCATGCTTCCATAAGTTCCTGTAGACGTTTTCTATGCTGCCTCATTCCCCAACCCTCCCACCCTCCTCCCATGGTGTCTAAATCTGGATGTAGTACCGTATTAAAGTCCTCTGCTAGTATACTTTGCCCTTCCAAAAAGTCAGATAGCTCAGTCCCTTGATTCTGATGTGGACACTTACAATAGTCACCAGCTTTCCCTGTGCACAGCCCTTGACCACCATATATCTGCCCTCCACATCTTTAGAGACCTCTAGTTCTTCAAAGGCCACGCTGTTATGAAGCAATACTGCGGTACTGCCCTTCTTCCCCCCCCCTTCCTCTTTGAGGCACAGTAATACCTTTGAAACTGCTTGTTGCTTAATAGCCTATGGTCCCGTATTCTCAAATGTGTCTCTTGTAGGCATATAATTCCCAACTGCAGCCCACTCGCCTCTTTAAAAAATAATTGTCGCTTATGTGGAGAGTTGAGACCATTCACATTTATTGTCCCTATTTTAAGTGCAAGCATCTTGACTCACCCTCCTTCCCCCTTCCCTCTCCTTGTGTTAAACTCTTTAGTGTCTTCCCCCCTTCTCCCACCCTCCCCCCTCTCTGACCATACTGCCTATTCTCCTCTGGCAACTCCACCTATAGGAACAAGTGACACTCAGTCCCCCAATAACTTGCCCCCCCCCTCTCGTTGTTAGCGGTTCCCCACTTATTCTTTCACAGTCTTACTTCAAACCATACCTTTCTGCATTCATTCTCACTCATGCTGCCCCCTACCTAGCCCTTCATCCTCTGAACCTGTGCTCAGTCCCCCCTTTTGCGTGTGGTAACTTGCTTATCCTCTTGGAACAACAAATCCAACAGAACTATACAACAATATTACTCCCCAGTATTGCACTTATCTGCTGTGCTTAGAGGTTTTTTTTTTTAGTCATTAGAGTACATATTTGTTTTTCCTGCCCCGGGTACCGTGGTCTGATCTGGGTGTCTCCACAGCTGGCTTCCTCTTTTCACCCTTTGCTAGGTCACCTGCTTATGTTGTGTAGGAAGATTTTCTTTAGGGAAGGCTGCAGTCCCCTCTATTGCTAGCTCCTTTAGATGTGCCAGGACATCTGCTCTACTACGTCCCCGTAGTATACGTTCATCCTTAGTGATACCCAAGGCAAAAGGAAAATGCCATCTATAGCGTATCCCAGCTTCTCGCAACTTTGTTGTAGTGTCTCATAGCTCCTTTCACCTCCGGAGTATTGTAGGTGAGAGATCTTCATATAATGCTCTAGTATGACCATTTCACTGCAAGTCAGTAGTCTTTCTGGCCTTGGCCATCACTACCTCCTTCGAGGTGTATCTATGGTAGCAGACCGCTTTATCTCGTGGTTGGGAGGGCCTAGGGCCTGGTATGCTCCTTCTAGGACTATATTGTGGCCTTCTCCCTCCAGTCATAAGTTCTGAATTATACTCTCAACCACTTTGGTACAGTCCTGGTAAGCCGGCTCCTTGGGAACCTCCCCTCCCCACCCCGGACCTGAATATTACATCTTCGGCTTCGATTTTCTACATCCTCTAGTTTGTCCATCAGCATATCTTGTGCCCCTTCCAACTTATTGATTTTAGTATGTAGGGCCTTTAGTTGTTCTTCATGCTCAGTCCCTTGTTCCTCCACCGTTTCAATAATCTGCCCATATGATGCAATTCTGCTCTTAGATCTGCTGCCAGTGTTCAAATGTCCATTCACAGATTTTGCATTCTGCTTTTAAGTTCTAGTAATCAATTGCTTAGCTCTTTAGCTCCCATTGCCTCATTTGTATCATCCTTTGTGCCACTCCCTTGTTCTCTGTGTACTCCCTGGCCTTGCCATCGTGCGCTGGGTCTTGGTGCCATTTTGGCCTCTTTCCTTGGAGTAGACGTCCGCTCGTACGCAAACTCTTTTAGATCTGGTTTCTTTTTATGTGCCATGCAGCATACACCTTTCTACATTAGATTCAATGATTTCCTGCCGGATTGCTCATGCACTTGAGGATTTTAATGCTGATTTTGCTGAGAGGGTGAGGGAGCCCGTGACTTATGCCGCCATTCTGTGTGCTGATGTCACTTCCCTGTTTGACTTGAGATTTTGATGAGAGGCACATTGGACCTGGGTTGGGCTGGCAACAACCAGATCTCTCCTTTCCTCTTAACCATGTCAAAAGAGCCTTACTAAAAACCAGGGATGTCTGAAACTATTCACAAAATGCTAGAAAATGACCAAATCCACATGAGACTTTGATCTTTAAAGTCCACCGTCATCTCTCAGGCCCCTCGGCACTATGAAAGAAGTTACCAAAAGAGCGCTCCTTTCTTGTTAGACAGGTACCTCTGCACGGTGAAGATTTCCCACTGCACTGTGCAGTACCTTCAAAAACAAGGAACTGTTTCCATTAGATGGGGTAGGGATCCACAGTCAGCAGCAAGAGGTTCCTGGAAGACCCCAGGAGCAATCAGAAGCAGCCCTCCTCCTTTCTCTTTCTCCAGAGAGATATTGTGGCTAAAGCTCCAGGGATGCCAAATTTCATATAGAAAGATCAAACAAGTTTTCTAAAATCCATCACTGTTTCTAATACGGCTGTTGGGCAGTATAGATATTTAAGTCAAATGACAATACTTTATTTTGGAAGTTACTTGAATTTGGTTTAATGGGATCAAAAAACTTTCTGCAAATCTTTGAGCCAAGTGTTCTGGTTAATGGCCAACCTTGTAATTTGTTTGACCTTGATAAAGAAACCAGACAAGGTTGTCAAATTGTCTGTATTATTATTTTTTCTATCTCAGAAGCCTTAAGATTATAAAATTGGGAAGTCTGTAATCCTTTAAAAAGGAATCAAAATAGGTGACAGGGAGTTGAAATTAAGGGGCATGTTTACTAAAGGGCATTAGCTGCTACCTCTGCGCTAATGCGGAAATAGCGCCCATCGGTAACAGCTAACGTGGGAAAAATGCAGACATTGTGGTGCTCTTCCACGATGTCTGCATGTCGTGTGGTAGGTGCAGGCTTATGTGGGATTAGGAGGCATGCCTGCAAGGTGCAATTACTGCGGATGTCTATTGCATGGTAATCACCAAAGTATGCAGGCTTTGCAGATGCAGCTAAGGTCACCTGAAGGGATGGCAATAGCTGCATCTGCAAAGCTTTCCACCTGATATCCCTGCATCTTCTCTGCGGTATCTACAGGAGAAACAGTGGGAATGCTCCCTGCAAATAATGCAGGACTTTTGCAGTTAACATGGGCTTTTTGTAGCTATCACCCAGCGTTAGCTGCAAAAACATGCCCCTAAGACTAAGTGGTTCCATAGCGATAAGCTCTTTCTATTGGGTAATTTAAGTAGTGTGCTCCAAAATACCTTGTAAATATTTGAAAAGTTCTAAATGTGTTTTTCTGGATCACAAATTAAATTCTCTAAATTAATGTGGCTCCCACTGGATTCCTCTCTTCCTAAAAGAACGGATGGGGCTTTTTTCTTTGGAATTTTGATTTTTTTAACCTATTTTGGTATTATGGTGTCATATGTGAGTCAAATTTATGAGTTAAAGGTGATGGTAAACGGAACTCACTTGAATTAAACAAAGATGATTAGCGGTGTGTCCTAGAAATTGATCTTGGGGCCAGTACTGTTCAATGTATTTGTGAATGATATTGCTGAAGGACTGAATGGAAAAGTCTGTCTTCTTTGCAGATGACATGAAAATTTGCAACAGAATGGACTCCCCTGAGGGAATGGATAATATGAGGAAAGATCTACAAAAGCCGGATGGTCTAATGCTTGGCAGTTAAGATTTAATGTGAAGAAGTGCAGTGGCATGCACTTGGGAAGCAGAAATCCAAGGGAATTGTATGCGATAGGGGGCAAGAGATTGATGTGCACGGACCAGGAGAAAGACCTCGGTGTGATTGTTTCTGCTGATCTCAAGGTGGCGAAACAGTATGACAAGGCAGTGGCCAAAGCTAGAAGGATACAGAGAGAAATTACCCGCAGAAAGGAGGCGGTACTAATGTCACTGTATAAGTCACTGGAATATTGTGTTCAGTTTTGGAGACCAAATCTCACAAAGGATATAAAAAGACTGGAAACGATTCAGAGGTATGCAACCAAAATGATTTGGAGCTTGCATCAGAAGACTTATGAGAAGAGACTTGAAGACCTAAATATGTATACTCTAGAGGAGAGGAAGGACAGGGGAGATATGATACAGACCTTTAAATACCTACAAGAGTATCAATGAACAAACAAACCTTTTTCAAAGACGGAGAAGCTGTAAAACTAGAGGGCATAACATGAAGCTGCAAGGGGGTAAACTGCAAGGCAACGTTAGGAATTACTTTCTCACTGAAAAGGTGGTGGATGCTTGGAATGCCCTCCCGATGGAAGTGGTGGGGGCAAATACAGTGACAGAATTCAAAATGGCATGGGACAGACACAGTGGATCCCTTTATAGCAACAGGATAAAATCAAAATAAGCATAGCTATCTCTTATATCTAAACACATAGGGGTGATCTGCACGGAGCAGTGGGTACACCCCTAAACAAAGGCATGGGGAGGGGTAACCTGCATGGAACAGCAGGCGCACCTATTCTTGTCACCTTGCTGGGCAGAATAGATGGCCCATGCTGTTTATTATCTGCCATTACTATGTTACTATGTTATCAGTAGTTTTAAAATTCCAAAGTAAAAAAAGTACTGGAGCAAGACAGACCATCTTAATGGAGCTCTGTGCAATACAGCAGAGAGAGCCCACATAATTTTCATCCACAGTATGAGGTAAAAATCCAAAAATGTTCACTCTGCTAGAGAAGCTAAACTTAATGAAAATAGAAATTAATTAAATAAAGAGCAGGCTTCAACACAGAGAGTGACACAGCATACTGGCATAAAACGCATACCAGCCTATAAACCAACTTGCCTTAATATGTACCATTCTATAGTCACCCCTCTCTTATCTCACCCTATATCCCTCCTCAGGATGATCTGCTGCTCTTGCAGATCTCCTTTATCTGTGCCCTTCTCTGCCACTGCCAACTCCGGACTTCATTCATTCCATCTTGCTACTCCATATGGCTGGAACAACCTACCTCAGTCAGAATGTTGGGCTCCTCTAGCCCTATTCAAATCCAGGCTATAAACTCAGATTGGCTCACTTTTAGAGACATTCACAATAAGTTGACGATCAAGAGCCAGTGGTTGACAACATCTCAACAGGCCTGTAGAGGGGAGAGATCAAAACTGGAGGAGCATGCAGTGGAGAGAATGTGGATGTCATCAGTATTAAGGTAGGGCCTGCATCCCAGTGACTGAATAACAGAGGTAAGGGGGAGGGGGGTCAGAAAAATGATAAAGAGGGAGGGAGCCAGGAGAGAACCCTAGGGGGACACCAAAGAGGAGAGGGAACTAATAGGAGAGGAAGCCTAAGAAAGCATGATGATAAAGGTAAGAAAAGGATCATTTAAGAACTGTATTATGTAAGCCAATTTTATGCAATCTGTGAATGAGGAGAGTGTGATCAACCAGGTCAAAGGCAGAGAAAAGAATGAGTGTAATGAAGATAACTGAATAACCATGATCAAGGACAGTCCACACTTCATTCAAGAGGGCGGTGAGTGAAGACTGTGCTATGGCTGACGTGCAAGATAGAGTCAATTGATATAGAGTGACGAAGAGCTTAAAGGGTTTGTTAGCTGCAGTGAATAAAAGTTTCTGAACATGAGAGGCTGTGGCTTTGCACTGAAATTTCTTATAATGGAGAGCATGTGCCTTCCAAAGATGCCAAGAACTGGATGAATGATGCTTACACCAGATGTATTCTATCTGACATACCAAGGACAAAGGAGAAGTAAGCTAGAATGTGGCCGAGATGTGGACTGCAGAGGGTGAAGGGGAGCACAGAAAGAAGGTGAGCCAAACTGTCACCACTACAACCAGGGCGATTGTGATGGAGAAAGTGGAAGGCAGGGAGCAAGAATCTTGTAAATGGGACAGCTCATCCACTTACAGCTAGGTTTCAGTAAGAACACACACAGAAAGAGTGAGAAAAGAGAAGAACATAAGAAATGCCATACTGGGTCAGACCAATATCCATCAAGCCCAGTATCCTGTTTCCAGCAGTTGCCAAGCCAGGTCACAAGTACATGGCAGATTCCCAAAAAGGCACACAGGCTTATCCTGGGGTAAGCAATGGATTTCCCAGGTCCTCTTTAAATGGTTTATGGACTTTTCCTCTAGGAACTTGTCCAAACCCAGCAACACTACAGCTTTTACTACATTTCTGGTAATGAATTCCAGAGTTTGATTACACATTGAGCGAAAAAATATTTTTTTTCTTATTAGTCTTAAATGGGTTATATTGTAGTTTCATTGCATGTCCCCTAGTCTTATTACTTTTTGATGGCGTCAACAAAAGATCTACTTTTACCCATTCCACTCCATTCATTAATTTATAGACCTCTATCATATCTTCCCTCAGTCATCTATTTTCCAAGTTGAAGAGCCCTAACCTTTTAAGCCTCTCTTCATAGGGATATCCTTCATTCCCCTTTACCATTTGCTGGCTCTTCTTTGTACCTTTTCTAATTCTGGAATGATACAGAAGCATTATAATATCCTTGGTTTTATTCTCCATTCCTTTCTTTATGAGTCCTAGCATTCTATTTGCTTTCTTGGCCACCACTGCACACTGGGCAGAGGGTTTCAACGTATTATTTATTTATTTATTTAACTGGTCTTTTATACTGCTTTATCATTTTAGTCAAAGCGATTTATATTATAACTTAAACTTGGTAATGTACATTAAACAGAGACATTGATCATTTAGATTTTTCTGAAGCAATGGATTGTTAAGTGACTTGCCCAAGGCCACAAGGAGTGCTAATAGGAATTATCCATGATGATGCCTAAAACCTTTTCCTAGGTGGTGGTTCCTAATGTGGAACCTTGCATCATGTAACCGTAGTTTGAGTTGTTCTTTTCTAGCTTCATAACTTTGTATTTGGTCATATTAAATTCATCTGCCATTTGAATGTCTAGTCTTCCAATTTATCAATGTCCTCTTGCAATTTTTCACAATCCTCTTGTGTTTTAACAACTTTGAATAATTTTGTGTCATCTGCAAATTTAATCACCTCATTCATTATTCCCATTTCCAGGTCATTTATGAATATGTTAAAAGGCAGCGGACCCAGCACAGATCCCTGAGGTACTCCACTATTTACCTTTCTCCATTGGGAAAATTGGCCATTTAGCCCTACCCTCTGCTTTCTATCTTTTAACCAGTTCCTGATCCACAATAGTACACTGCCTCCTATCCCATGACTTTTTAATTTCGCCAAGAGTCTCTAATGAGGGACCTTGTCAAAGGCTTTCTGAAAATCATGCCAGCTATTGTATGTTGGGAAGACTTCAAGTGCTTTGAAGACAAGGATGGCTGAGCATAAATATAGCTTGAAGAAGGCTCGATTTGATACTCCGCTGGTTCAACACTGTATAGAACTTGGTCACCAGTTTCAAGAGCTTCGTTGCACTGTTTTAGAATATGTGCCTTTTAATCTTCGGTGGGGAGATCGTAAAAAATTGCTTTTACAGAAGGAACAACGTTGGATTTTTGAACTGGACACATTGCATCCTGGCGGTCTGAATGACCGTTTAGAATGGACTTTATTTTTCTGATATGGCTTCTCTATGTTGCAGTTAGCGCTTAGTGTCAGATGTTCGATTCAGAGGACTATACACTGTGCAGTTCCAATAGTTTTGATGTGGTGTTGTTTGTTGGGATATGTTGTTTTTTTAAATGACGTCATGAGATAGGGACGTTTTGATTGGTGGTGGTTCATGATAATTGACGCGTCATATGCCGACTTTGTGATAGCGGGAAATTCTGGGAAGCCATTGTGTAGTGTTTATTTCAGCACAGCATAACTCCTGATGAAGCCGGTTTTATGGCGAAACGAAAGCTTTTGTAGAGCTGCGGTCGTTTTTGGTGATGAATGACAGTGTTGTTAATTGCTGTGATGTCTCTTTCCCGTGTTGGAGGTTGGAGCTGACCCCTTGTGTTACGTGTCTTCTTTAAGGGCAGAGGACCCAGTCGGTGGCAAGACTTCAGTTATGAGATAAGTTTTTCAATACTACGTTGGTGTTGTTAACTGCATTATTCTATCTTTTTACTTTATTCTTGCAGGTGTTTCCTTTGGGCTGCCTCGGCTGTGTTATAGCCCCACCAGTACCTTGCGTGTGTCTATGATATAGACGCTTTTTATGAGTGGAATGATCGATTTTATAGGGGGTTGTGAATGGTTGTGGGTGTGTAATATATTTGTTTAGTTTTAGATAAGCTTTTCCCATTGGTTAAATAGTGGAGGTTAAGGGAATTTTGTAAGCTTTTTGTGAGTTGGTTTGGTGAATTTAGCAAAGGCCTGACCGGTGATGTGAGCGTCTATCAATACCCTATGGTGAACTTTCACTAAATGAGGGGTTGTGCCATCTGAGGTCAATGTGCCTGTAATTGATATTTGAATACTTTGATTAAAAATTTTAAGATATATTTTGAGTGTTATAGAGAGCAGTTTTCTCTGTATTGTTGGTTTACCTTTTGCTCTCAACAGCTGTTTGTGTGTTGTTATAATTATTGCTGTGATGGAGATAGTGTGGAAAGATTCCTTTAGCTTTAGCACTGAAAAAGCAAATGAAATTTTGAATTTACCACCTCTTTTGGGGGTGGATGCTAAAGGGAGTCCTGATTGGGATGTTTTTTTGAATAAATCTAAAAAGAGTGTTAGATTGGAACTGCACAATGTTACCCTGGCCGAATACTGCCGTAAGGAGGTTATTCCTCAAGGTCTACGCATTTGGAAAGCCCCTGGGATGTTTTTGGAGGAGTTTTGTCAACCATTGGAACCAAATTCTCAAAAAATGTTCTCTGGATTTGATGTTGTTAGTTATCGATACGGCTCATACTAAGAATATTGTTCTTAAGAAGGAATTAGAAGAAGAATTGAAAGATTTAAAAGAGGCACCAGACTTTGAAAGTCATTATACTGATATTTCGAGTACTCTTGAGAAGTATCGATTGGAATTGAAAAATGCGAAAATTAAGAAATTTTTGAAGGATGAGCGGCGTACGAAAGAGGGTCCTATTTATAATTGGACTTTGAGACGTGCTCGACAGCAAAATGTTTCATGGAAGAAATCTGGGGATGAATCTTCAATGTATTCTTTAGATTCCAGTTTGGAGAGTCGCGGTTCTGATGTTCGTGTGAAATTTAGAGATCAAGAAGGTCTAGTGAGAGATTTTTCCAAAAATTTACATGATAAACAACAAAATTTTTCTGGGCTCACGACGCATTCCCGACGCAAGAAAGATGGAACGATCCCTCTGGATTAGCAACAGTGGTAAATTTGTCAGCTATCACTTTAACTTCAGCTCAGATGTCAGTTTTGGCTAGGGGCTTATCATTTGTATATGGCCCTAGTTATGATCGTTTTTCAAACAGAGTGGCGGTTGAACATGTTATACGTTCTTTACAGTTAAAATTATTTTTTGCTGATTTTTCTCCAGCACCAGATTCTTCTGTTGTTCATTTAAAGTCTTCTTGGATCCCACCCGGTCCCCTAGATCCGCTTCTTTTTACTTTTCGACAGTTAGTAATGTCTGATTTGGCATCATTGGAAAAGAAATATCATAATCAGCCTAAGAACTTATCATCTGTGGACTTTGCGGCATTACAAGAATTGGCCAGCATGACACATATTGTGATTAAATGTGCTGATAAAGGTGGAGCGGTGGTGATTATGAACACTACTGATTATGAGAATGAGGTCTGGCGACAATTGAATAATGTTAATCACTATAAAACCTTGTTGAGTGATCCTACTGAGATATTACAAGCACGTGTTTTGGCCGTCATTACTGAGGCCTATGATTTGGGCTACTTGACGGATAAAGAAAAACTATTTTTAACTCCACCGTATCCTAAGGTACCAGTTTTTTAATATTCTGCAAAAAATTCATAAGAGTATGGTATCCCCTCCCGGTCGTCCTATTTTATCAAGCAATGATTCCTTATTGGAACGGGTGGGAATATTTTTGGATTCTTTTTTGAAAGATGAAGTTCCTAGAATCCGCTCTTATGTGAGAGGCACTACTCATTTTTTGCAGCTTTTAGAAGATGAATGTTTAGTTGAACAGGTGTCATTTATGGCAAGTTTGGATGTAGCATCTTTGTATACCTCTATTCTCCAAGGAGAGGCTTTGACGGTTCTGCAGAAGGTTTGGGATGCTCGAGTACAGCCATATCGTGTACCCACTTCTCTGTTGCTGACTTTAGCAGACTTAGCGTTGAGAGAGAATTATTTTCTTTATCGGGATACTTTTTTTCAGCAAGTATCCGGAACAGCGATGGGTGCCACTTTTGCACCTTCCCTGGCTAACTTGTTCATGAGTGCTTATGAAGATCGTTATGTTTATCCATCTCAGTATAATCAATTTATTGTACGGTGGTACAGGTATATTGATGACATTTTTCTTTTGTGGAGGGGTACTAAGACACATTTGGAAGAATTTTTTGCCTATTTGAATGCTTGTCATGTTTCTATTAAATTTGACATTATTATTCAAGTGAGCAAAATACATTTTTTGGATGTGAAGGTTTTCAAGCAACAGGATTTTTTTGTTACTACACTTTATTCCAAACCGACAGATAGAAATACTTTATTGCATTTCTCCAGTTTTCATCCTCCGCATTTGAAGCGCAGTTTGCCTTACTCGCAATTGTTAAGATGTCGACGTATTTGTTCTACAGATGGTGAATTTAAATATCAAGCTAAACGAATGATATGTAAATTTTTGGAACGGGGATACCCTTCCGAAGTTTTGCATAAGGCTTATAGAAGAGCTAAATATAACCATCGTGAGTGGCTGCTTCATCCTGTCAGTAAGGTATCTAGTGAGACATCTTTGTCTACTGTTACTTGTGTTTTACCCTTTTCAAGTTTATCTTCTCGGATTGCATCAATGTTAAGGAAGCATTGGAACCTTATTAACCGGCATCCTAAACTTTCTACGTGTGAACTGCGGATGGCATATAGCCGTGGACATAATCTTAAAGACCGTTTGTGTCCAGCTGTATTACGGCGTGATATTGCCATTCCAGTACTTACATCAGGTCATTCGGTGTGCCAACATTGCTCCTTTTGTGGTATTATGAGTATGCATATTTGTGAGAAGTATCAACGGAGGGTGAAAAAGTTGACTACTACTACTACTTGTAATACTGACTATGTAGTTTATGCCCTATGGTGTGAATGCCAGCTATTGTATGTTGGGAAGACTTCAAGGGCTTTGAAGACAACGATGGCTGAGCATAAATATAGCTTGAAGAAGGCTCAATTTGATACTCTGCTGGTTCAACACTGTATAGAACTTGGTCATCAGTTTCAAGATCTTCGTTGCACTGTTTTAGAATATGTGCCTTTTAATCTTCGGCGGGGAGATCGTAAAAAATTGCTTTTACAGAAGGAACAACGTTGGATTTTTGAACTGGACACATTGCATCCTGGCGGTCTGAATGACCGTTTAGAATGGACTTTATTTTTCTGATATGGCTTCTCTATGTTGCAGTTAGCGCTTAGTGTCAGATGTTCGATTCAGAGGACTATACACTGTGCAGTTCCAATAGTTTTGATGTGGCGTTGTTTGTTGGGATATGTTGTTTTTTAAAATGACGTCATGAGATAGGGACGTTTTGATTGGTGGTGGTTCATGATAATTGACGCGTCATACGCCGACTTTGTGATAGCGGGAAATTCTGGGAAGCCATTGTGTAGTGTTTATTTCAGCATGGCATAGCTCCTGATGAAGCCGGTTTTACGGCGAAACAAAAGCTTTTGTAGAGCTGTGGTAGTTTTTGGTGATGAATGACAGTGTTGTTAATTGTTGTGATGTCTCTTTCCCGCGTTGGAGGTTGGAGCTGACCCCTTGTGTTACGTGTCTTCTTTAAGGGCAGAGGACCCAGTCGGTGGCAAGACTTCAGTTATGAGATAAGTTTTTCAATACTACGTTGGTGTTGTTAACTGCATTATTCTATCTTTTTACTTTATTCTTGCAGGTGTTTCCTTTGGGCTGCCTCGGCTGTATTATAGCCCCACCAGTACCTTGCATGTGTCTATGATATAGACGCTTTTTATGAGTAGAATGATCAATTTTATAGGGGGTTGTGAATGGTTGTGGGTGTGTAATATATTTGTTTAGATTTAGATAAGCTTTTCCCATTGGTTAAATAGTGGAGGTTAAGGGAATTTTGTAAGCTTTTTGAGAGTTGGTTTGGTGAATTTAGCAAAGGCCTGACCGGTGATGTGAGCGTCTATCAATACCCTATGGTGAACTTTCACTAAATGAGGGGTTGTGCCATCTGAGGTCAATGTGCCTATAATTGATATTTGAATACTTTGATTAAAAATTTTAAGATATATTTTGAGTGTTATAGAGAGCAGTTTTCTCTGTATTGTTGGTTTACCTTTTGCTCTCAACAGCTGTTTGTGTGTTCCTTCCATTAAACCATGACTATCTACATTTTGCCCGGTACTGATGTTTCCTGGATCACCTCTAGAACCCTTTTTAAAAATTGGCATTACATTGGCCATTCTCCAATTTCAGGTACTACAGATGATTTTAATAATAGTTCACAGATTACTAATAGTAAGTCTGCAATCTTATTTCAGTTCTTTCAACATCCTCAGATGTATACCATCTGGTCCAGGTGATTTGCTACTCTTCAGTTGATCAAATAGTTGTAATACATCTTCCCGGTTTATCTATATTTTCTTTTAATTCTTCTGATACATCACCTTTAAATATCATTTCAGACATGGATAACTTCCCTACATCTTCTTCAGTAAAGACCAAAGCAAAGAATTCATTCAGTCTCTCTGCTATGGCCTTGTTCTCCCTTAGCACCCCTTTTACCCCTCTATCATCCAATGATCCAACTGACTCTCACAGTTTTTTTTGCTACGAATGTAGTTGACAATGTTTTTGTTATACATTTTTGCTTCCATGGCAAGCTTTTTTTTCAAATTCTCTCTTTGCCTGCTTTATCAATGCTTTGCATCTAACTTGCCAGGGCTTATGTTGTTTCCTGTTTTCATCATTTGGTCTTTTTTCCATTTCCTGAGAGATGCTTTTCTGGCAACAACAGTCTCTCTGACCTTACCTTTAAACCATGCTGGCAGTTTATTGGCCTTCCTTCCACTTTTCTTGGAGCATGGAATACATCTGCTCTCGGTTGCAAGATAGTATTTTAAAACAACGCCCATGCTTGATGTAAATCTTTAACCTCTGCAGAGACTCCTTTTAATTTTTTCTTAACTATTGTCCTCATTTTATCATAATCTTCCTTTTGAAAGTTAAAAGGTAGTGCTGTGGATTTCCTTGCCGTCCTTCCATTTATTAAATCAAATGTGATCAATGCTATGATCGCTGTTGCCAAGCGGCCGCAACACTCTTCTCTCTTGCACCAGATCCTGTGTTCCACTAAGTACTAGGCCCAAATAGCTTCCCCTTTGTCTGTTCATGAACCAGCTGCTTCAAGAAGCAGTCATTTATTTCATCTAGAAACTTTATCTCCCTAGCATGTCCTGCTGTGACAATTGACCCAGTCGATACCGGGTTTATTGAAAATACCAATTACTGTGTTGTAACTTTTGTTAGCTTCCCTGATTTTGTTTTAGTGTGTCATCATCCATCTCTTCATTATAGCCAGGCAGTCACTAGTACATCCCCACTGCCATCACCTTCCCCTTTTTACGTTGGATTTCTATGCATGGATTCTACAGTGTATTTTGTTTTCTGCAAAACTTTAACCCTATGTGACTCAATGCCCTCTTTAACATAGAGCGCAACCCCCCCAACAATTTGATCTACCTTATCATTGCGATATAGTTTGTACGTTTCACAACCACATCTCTCAACTAACCAAGAAGTCCGTTTATTACCTCTGTCACATTCATGCCATCCGTCTGTTTCTCATACCCCAAGCACTGACCACTCTTCTTCTATCACTAGTTATGTCCCGCTTAGACCTCTGTAACCCTGTACTTACCGGTGCGCCCCAGTCCCAGCTCCATAGACTTCAACTAATTCAGAATACAGCAACCAGACTTATTACACAAACCACATGCTGTGACCATGTCACTCCTCTCCTCTGTCAGCTTCATTGGCTCCCTGTAGAATACTGCATTTGGTACAAAATCCTTACACTTGTACACCAAGCCATTTACACTCATACCCCACAATATTTAGCGGATCTTCTCCAATTCCACACTCCCACCCGCAGCCTTTGCTCAGTACATATTAATCACCTTCACCTCCCATCTTCCTCTCATGCACATCTCCAATCCAGACACCACTAAGCGTTGCTTTTTTCTTGGCCCATCTCTTTGGAACTCCCTCCTCACTGTCCTCCGACTGGAACAGACTTACTCTAGATTTAAGTCTCTCCTAAAGACTCATCTATTTTCTTCTGCCTTTGATCTCCCAGCTTCTGTCTCCAGGCTATTAATATTTCTGTTGTCTGACTCTTCAGTCTTGAATGATTGAGCACTCTCCCTTTCCTGTCTTACATTGTAGTTCCTTTCCTCTTTCCTTTCTTTGGCTTAGGACATATTATTTTGTTATGAATTGTACACTGCCCTGGTGTTATGAAGGAGCGGTATATCAAGTAACTCAATAACATAAACATACCCAAGTATCACAGTGTCCACATTGGTTGTCCTCCTGCCACCAGACCTTTCATTTAGTGCTATATATTCTAACTCTCTCATCCTATTTTTTGACTTCTAGCATTTGCACACAGGCATTTTAGAGGTTGTATTTTATTCATATTAATCTGGTTATAAGTTGATAGGAGTAATTTGGAATCTTTCAGTTCTGTCTGCTCTGTACTTAAGGGCATCTGGGTTACTTTTATCTTTATTAGAACCTCTCTGTCAGGATGCCCTAACTCCCTTTTTGCTAGTGCCCTTCAAGGATACATCCTTACAAACCATATGATCAGCCACAAAGAGACCTTTATGGTGAGTTAGTATTAAGGAAGTCCAAAGAAACAGGAGGAAGGAAGTGGGCAAGACCAAAAAGAGGAGAGTTACCAAAGTGAGATAGGCTTACTTACCCAGGGTGCAGGGTCGGGGATGCTGATCCTGGCAGACAGGACAGCTGGTGGGGGTGGGCATCATACAAGAAGTAGCCAGGAACAATAGGAGAGGGTCCGCATAGAAGGGCCACTGATGATGAGGGCAGCACGGGGAGGGAAAACCTCCATAAGTACCCCCAAAAGGGCCCCAAGGAGTGCCAAAAAAGCACGTCTTGCTTCTCTGGTGTGCGCCCACAGCACCACCACAAGAAGAGCAGGCTCCTTAAATTGGTGGCCAGTGATGACATCATCTGAGTCAGTGGGACTATCAGGGAAAAGAGACAGAGCACATAAATGCATAGGCTGAGGTATTTTATAATCTATGCTTATGTGTAACAATTCTTCCCACACTTCACCAAACCTCATCCCTGGCTATGCCTATCGGCAAAGTATGCACCTTCATGCCAATGTGTGTGTACTGTTATCAGTGGGTATTCTATAAGAGGTCATTTAGATATGCATGTGTGGGAATGACATTATAAAATTACCTCCTATATAACTACCATTATGTAATACTATCAATCTGCTCAAAGATAAAGCCACTACGAGGTGTGATCAAAACGTATCGAGAATTGTTGTGTAGCTATATAACAATACATCACACCACGATGCTATTAAGCATGCAGTGACCTAGTTATGTTCTCTGCTTGTGCAGAGCATAGCATGGCTTTGGCACACCTGTACTTTTTTTAATCACGTGATGTTTAGTAGCGCGTAAAAGTAGTTCATCTGATTTATGATGAGTGAAAAAACTGAACTGCAAATTTGTATTAAATTCTGCCAGAAACATGGAGATTCGTGCAAAGAGACTTATGACACGTTACAACAAATGTATGACGATGAATGCATGAGTCACGCTCGAGTTTATGACTGGTACAAACATTTCCAGGATGGCCGCCAAAGTGCTTGGTGAAGTGTGGGAAGTGTTGACAGTGACAAACGTTCTGGAAAGCCATCCACGAGCAGGAATGAAGACAAAGCTGAAGCAGTGCATTCTGCAATACACTCAAATCATTAATTGCCTCTTAGGGAGCTTGCTGAGGACATGGATATTAGTTTTGGATCAGTACACTTCATTCTTACTGTTGATTTGGGGATAAAACATGTGTCTGCAAAATTCATGCCGAAACTCCTGTCCCCTGACCAAAAAGAAAATCGACTGTCTGCAGCGAGAGAGTTGTTGGAATGCCTTGAAAATGACTCTGATTTCATCAAAGAGATTACTGGTGATGAATCATGGGTTTATGGTTATAACCTGGAAACTAAAGCTCAATCCTCACAATGGAAGACTCCAAACTCTCCCAGATCTAAGAAAGCCAATCAGGTGAGGAGAAATGTCAAGGTCATGCTCACAGTTTTCTTTGATTACCAGGGTATTGTTCATCATGAGTATGCTCCAAAAGACCAAACCATCAATAAGGAGTACTACGTGCAAGTTCTGACTCATTTGAGAGATGCAGCTCATTGTAAGAGACCAGAGTTGCACATGAATGGTGAATGGTTGCTTCAGCACGATAATGCCCCAGTTCACGCATCACATCTTGGCCAGCAGTTCTTGGCCAAACTCCAAATCAAGCAAGTCTGTCAGTCTCCTTACTTACCTGACCTCACACCCTGTGACTTTTTCTTGTTTCCAAAACTGAAATTACCACTGAAAGGAAGGAGATTCGACAACTTTGAGACCATTAAGCAAACGTTGACACATCCACTTCACAGCATAATGAAAGAGGCATTTCAAAATTGTTTCCAGCAGTGGCAGGAACGCTGGAGGAAGTGTGTTTTATCGGAAGGGAACTACTTTGAAGGAGACTGAGTGCAATAACTGTCAGTGTTATACTTCTTGTGTTCGTTTTCAAGCCTCGATACTTTTTGATTGCACTTCGTATTTCATCATATTCACGACAATCACATTTACTTCTGAAAACAATTTATTTGAAGTTTGAGTACTTTGTCTACTATTGAAGATGACTTGCTTTTTTAATTTAATAAAGCCAAATGTCAACATTGTAGTTGTCTTAACCATCATTACCTATGGTTAGGTTTTTACATAGAATGTTATGAAATAGGCAGAACTGGTTTGTGGCAGTACTTACTGAGTTTCAGGTATGAGATTCTGTTTTGATAATTTGAGTTCTTATTTTTGTTTTTGATAAGATCATTAGATTTCTAATAAAAACTTCATATGAATTTGCTTCCTTGTTCTTTTGAGTAACAACCATAAATACTCAGGGTCATTGCACTATTAATTATAAATTAATGCTTGCAACCCAGGTAAGTGAAACATTAAATACCTCTGTAGAAATGGGTAAAAGGGGCAACATCTGGAAAGTGGTGTGTAGAAATGCCCGTAGCATGGGGAGATAAGATCCCAGAAGTTGAGGCTTTAATGGAAGAAGCTGACTTGGATTTAGTGGCTGTTACGAAGACATGGTTCATACACAACCATGACTGGGATGTCATTATACCAGGCTATGCGTTATTCAGGAAAGACAGGGTTAGAAGAAGGGGAGGAGTGGCACTTTATGTAAAAAATAATATTAAAGCTATAGAATTACAGGGCTTAAAGGGGAGCAAGGAGGCATTGTGAGTTAAACTAGAAAGAGAGAAAGGTAAATCCATTTGCATTGGAGTGATATACAGATCCCCCTCAAAGGGAGAAGATCACCTGGGATACCTCCATTCCGACCGATAGAAAGCTGGATGCAAAGAAGCAGGATATAGTGGTTAAGGAGAAAAACACCAGAACCGTGTGGAGAGGCAAAAGATCCTGAAATACCAGGAAATGCAGTCCGAGACCAAGAAAATGTGGCAGAAAGATACAGAAATATTTCCCATTGTGTTGGGTGCCATCGGCTTGATAAAAAAGAATTTCCAAGCACATCTTGACAAACTACCCATACATGTAACATCTTACGAACTCCAGCAGGATGCTCTCTTTGGCACGATACAAGTATTACACCGAGCCTTAGCAGTAAATTTGAGAGACTGAGATCATACTCCCCATGCCCTGGCTTAGAAGTGAGGTTCATGCCTGTCATAGTATGCGCAAAACTAGCCCATTGTAAGAAACTGCCCATGGAGAAGAAGTAGACGGCAATTTAATAGAAGACATAGTAACATAGTAAGTGATGGCAGATAAAGACCAGCATGGTCCATCTAGTCTGCCCAGCAAGATGGCAAGAGTAGGTGCACCTGTCGCTCTGTGCAGGCCACCCCTCCCCATGTTTTTGTTTAGGGGTGAACCCACCACTCCATGTAGGACACCCCTATATGTTGAGACGCTAGATAGTTCAGAAGTTAGATGGTACTGTTTATTTTGCTTTTATCCTGTTGCTGTAAAGGAATCCACTGTGTTTGTCCCATGCTGTTTTGAATTCCATCACCGTGTTTGCCCCCACTACTTCCATCGGGAGGGCATTCCAAGCATCCACCACCCTTTCAGTGAAGAAATATTTCCTGACATTGCCTTTCAATTTACCACCTTGCAGCTTCATGTTATGCCCTCTAGTTTTACAGCTTCCCCGTCTTTGGAAGAGGTTTGTTTGTTCATCATTTCTCTTTAAGTATTTATTTAATTAATTTATTTATTTACATTCTCTTATATACCGCGCTATTCTGCATCAGTGCGGTTTACATTGAACAAACTGAAATTACATTGAACAGGGCATTATAACTTGGAGATAACTATTTTACAGGGAACATGGGCTATGGAGTGTTAAGTGGCTTGCCCAAGACCACAAGGAGCACCTGTGGGACTAGAAACCCCAGTCCTTCCGGCCCAAGGTTGCTGTCCTCTAGTGGGATTTGAACCACCGACCTTCCGGCCTGAAGTACCTTGCCCCAACCACTAGGCTACTTCTCCACTCCAAAGGTCTTAAGTGTCTGAATCATATCTCCCCTGTCCCTCCTCTCCTCCAAAGTGTACATATTTAGGTCTTCAAGTCTCTTCTCATAAGGCTTCTGACGCAGGCTCCAAATCATTTTGGTCGCCTTTCTCTGAACAGTTTCCAGTCTTTTTACATCTTTTGCAAGATATGGTCTCCAAAACTGAACACAGTATTCCAAGTGAGGCCTCACCAGTGACTTGTACGGTGGCATAAGTACCTCTTCCTTTCTGCTGGTAATCCCTCTTTGTATGCAGCCCAACATCCTCCTGGCTTTTGCCACCGCCTTGTCGCACTGTTTTGCCACCTTGAGATCATCAGAGATAATCACACCAAGGTCTTTCTCCTGAACCGTGCATACCAACCTTTCACCCCCTATCATGTACTTTTCCCTTGGATTTCTGCTACCCAAGTGCATGACACTGCATTTTTTCACATTAAATCGTAGTTGCCAAGCATTAGACCAGTCTTCCAGCTTTTGTAGATCTTTCCTCATGTTAACCACTCCCTCGGGGGAGTCCACTCTTTTGCAAATTTTTGTGTCATCTGCAAAAAGACAGACTTTTCCATTCAGTCCTTCAGCAATATCACTCACAAATATATTGAACAGTGCCGGGCCCAGGACCGAACCCTGAGGCACCCCGCTAATCACCTTCCTCTCATCCGAGTGAGCTTTATGTACCATCACCTTCTGTTGTCTGTCAGTCAACCAATTTCTAATCCAGTTTACTATCTTGGAACCCATCCCCAAGCTACTGAGTTTATTGACATGCCTCCTATGAGGAACAGTATCAAAGGCTTTGCTGAAATCCAGATAGATGACATCCATTGCATGCACAGTATTGCCATGAAAGGAGAAGTGCTATTGATAGGTGACTTCAATATGTCGGTTGTTGATTGGCACATCCCTGCTACACTGTCATCTAGAAGTAGGGAGATCCTAGATTCTCTACAGGGAGGACTAGTCCAGCAACTGGTAACAGAACCCACACATGAAAGGGCCATATTGGACTTAGTGCTTGCCAATGTTGTAAGTGTTTCTGATGTCATTGTGGGAGATCATCTCGCATCCAGTGATCACCAGGAGGACCATTTATTTGTCCATCCATAAGAGGAGAGTAGCTCATCCAATGGCCAAATAAGGTGCTGGGAAGAAGGAAGTGCAAAGGGGGAAGGGACTGCAGGAAGGTTGCATGCATGGGGGAGAAGGGGGTCGGAATTTATCTTTATTTCTCCATTTTATATACCGCTCTTGTCGGGACATTAGAGCGGTTTACAATAAAAAGGTCTACGCTGCTAAACTATGGAAAAGGAACGCCATAAAAAATAGGAAAGAGGGAGAAACAGTGCAGTAACTAAACAAAAACACAAACAAAAAAATACTCAGGGAGGGAGGTCGAAGGCCTGTTGGAACAAGTGAGTTTTCAATAATTCTTTGAACTTAGGGTATGAAGGTTCCAGATGGAGGGAGGGGGTAGAGCATTCCAGAGTGAGGGGCTGAGAAAAAAGAAGGCCGAGTGACGAGTCTGTTCTAAATGTGCCTGAGAAGGGATTTGAGGGATGGAGTGTGAGATGGCAAGATAGCATGTATAGAATACTAAAATACTGACAACCACAAAAACAGTACCCCCCCTCCCATGCAACACCCTTCCCATACATCCCATGAATACACACTTACACTCTCCACATAGAAACAAAAGGGGGATCAAGGGGGTGGGATTATAGTCCCCTCCCCAAGTCTTGCTGGGTACTTTCATGTGCTGACCCCATTGTACCAAATCTATACTGAATCCCAGCAAGGCGACACTACGATTGAAGTATGCTAGGAACGAAAAAGAAATATACATACTGGCCGCACATCGCCCAGGATAAAAAGGTGCCGACTTGTAGCTTATGCACTAGGTCTAACGATGATGGTTGCGATAATGCAAGTACTGCAGATGTTGATAACAACCCTGCCACGGATAAAGGCCATGGTGAGCATGTATGTGGACCCACTGTGGCAGGAGATAAATCATGGAAATTAATGAAAAAAGTTAAGAGGATTAACTACTATTAAGTGGATTTCTGCATATAAGGAGGAGATAATGTACTGCTACTTTTATGCTACAAACCCTATATTTAAATCAAGAGGGTATACAAGTAGAATCCGCCAAAAACTGGAAGAAAGAAGAAAATTGCCATAAGAAAAACTGCAAAAAGCAACAGACGCAAATTTAAGATCTTTAATTTTGCAGATCAAAGCAAAGAAGTATGTGAATGACAACATCTTGAAGCAACTAAGGAAAGAAATACAGCGGGGAGGAGGAGACCTGGGTGAGAGTACCATAAGAAAGGAATACACAGAAACAGAAAGAGCAGTTGAGGGGGGACATGGAGCTTGGAGATCTGGAACGGCAGGAGAGTGAGGAAACTACAGGACAAGTCAGCCAATCAACAGGAGAGGAGGAAGAAAGGGAGGAGAAAGACCCAGAGGTGGAGGAATTCAAGATCAAACTCCTAGTCCACATGGAAACAGATGAATATGCTGGGTTTCAGGCAAGGGAAAGATTACCCAAGTTAAATTTAACACTTAAGGTTAAAAGTATGATTATAAAGATGAACAAGGCCATATACAGTATAAAGGGACCATTTGTTGACATCACTAAAATAAATTGAATACGGTATTGTACAGTTAAAATTATTACTGCAAGAATAATACCAGCTAAAGTGCAGGGCCAAAAGAAAAAGAAAACAGTAACAGTTCTGCCTTGGAAAAAGTGCATTGAGGGAAAAATACAGTCATTGTGTATGGAGGTATCTCTGATAGACGAGTATCTAAAAGGATTAAGATCATCAAAGATATTAAGGAAGATACAAGACGTCAAGCTGAAGCATGCAGCATTAACAGAAGACCTGAAATTTATATGTTCCTACAATAAATTGAAAGTAGCATCAGAAGCGCAAACATTGCGAAGATATGAAGAAAACTGAAAAAAAAAGATATCAAAATAAGCTATTTAGAGAGAACCCAAAATAATTCCACAGGGAATTGGGAAAGAGGATTAAGATAATAAAAGCACCACCAACCAAAACCGAAACAGAACACTTCTGGAGAAAACTATACGAGGACGACCCTATAAAGCACAATTGAGAAACAGAATGGTTATCCTGTATGCAAGAGCATTTAGAAAAAGCAAACATCAAACCTGCAGTAACAATAAAAGAGCTAGAGAGCAAGTTAAAGCGAGCCCCAAATTGGAAGAGCCCTGGCCCAGATGGAGTAACCAACCTTTGGCTCAAAAAGTTAACATCACTTCACCCAGTTCTGATGAACTGCAAAAATCAATTGTTTAAGCAGCCAGACTTAATACTACAATGGCTTAATACAGGATGGACATTTCTCCTTCCAAAAGAGGACCCAAGGAACACTTCCAACAATTATAGTAACAAAGTACTGTATATGAAGGCAGATAAAGACCAGCATGATCCATCTAGTCTGCCCAGCAAGGCAGCAAGAATAGGTGCACCTGCTGCTCCGTGCAGGACACCTCTCCCCATGCCTTTGTTTAGGGATGTACCCACTGCTCCGTGTAGATCACCCCTATTTGTTGAGATATAAGAGATAGTTATGCTTATTTTGATGTTATCCTGTTGCTATAAAGGGATCCACTGTGTCTGTCCCATGCCATTTTGAATGTCACTGTATTTGCCCCCATCTCTTCCATCGGGAGGGCATTCCAAGCATCCACCACCCTTTCAGTGAAAAAGTATTTCCTGACATTGCCTTTCAATTTACCCCCTTGCAGCTTCATGTTATGCCCTCTAGTTTTACAGCTTCCCCATCTTTGGAAAAGGTTTGTTTGTTCATTAATACTCTTTAAGTATATATAGGTCTGAATCCCCCTGTCCCTCCTTTCCTCCAGAGTGTATGGTTTATGGTTTATTTATTTGATAAAAACCGCCTTTCTGTAATAATCAAGGTGGTGTACAATAATAAAATTACATTAAAACTTGGCCGAGGCCGGGAAAAGGAAAAGGAATGTACAATTTTAAATAGGAAAGAAAGAGTAAAGAAGACAAGGACAAGACAGGACACAAAAGGCAAACTTATAGTACTGAGAGAGGGGGAGGGTCATACAAACGGAGAGGGGATGTTGAATGCCAGGGAAAATAGGTGGGTCTTGAGGTTGTGTTTAAAGGTGACATATTGTGATTCCAGGCGAAGGGAGGGAGGGAGTGAATTCCAGAGAGCGGGACCAGCAAAGTAGAAAGCGGAAAGACGAGTGAGCTGTAAGCGGGCACGAGCAGGGGAAGGGAGGGCAAGGCGATTAAGATGAAAAGAACGGGGAGTGTACCTAGGAGAATGGAAGGATAGTAGATCAGCTAAGTAAGGAGGGGTACCAGTGTGAAAGACTTTGTGTAATAGGATTAACATCTTAAACTGGGAACGGAAAGAAACAGGCAGCCAGTGAAGATGGAGAAGTATAGGAGTGACATGATCGTGAAGAGAAGAGTGGGTGACAAGACGTGCAGCAGTGTTTTGTATACGTTGCAGCCGGGACACCTGATATTGAGGAAGACCAAGGAATAGGGAATTAGAAAAGTCAATGCGAGACATTACCAAAGATAAGACCAGTGTGATCAGAGCTGAGGAAGAAAGGAAGGGGCGAATTGAGCGAATTTGTCGAAGAAAGAAGAATGAGGTTTTAGTGATGTGAGAAATGTGTGCAGAGAAGGAAAGATCCCAGTCAAAGTGAACACCCAAATACCGAAAGGTGGAAACTAGTGGGACTGGGGAATCAGAGAAAGAAGGGGCTAGTGAGGGGGAAGGGCCACCATGAGTGAACCAAATGGCCAGAGTTTTAGTAAGATTCAAGTGGAGACAGTTAGAGGTGAGCCAGTTGGCGACGGAAGTGAGACAAGAGTTAAGGGGGGAGAGATCGGGGGAAGAGGGAGATGTGTGGTGAAGTAGAAGAATGTCATCCGCATAGAAGAAAGCCGAAATACCTGACTGTTGTATAAGGAGAGCAAGAGGGGCCAAAAAAAGATTGAAAAGGAGAGGAGCAAGGACAGAACCCTGAGGAACACCACAAGGGAGGTGCTGGGAATCAGAGGGAGGGAAAGTAGGTGAAGAGGAGAGGACTGCACAAGAACGAGAAGAGAGAAAAGAGTGGAACCAGTGGTGAACTGTGCTGCAAAGACCAGCTTCCCGAAGACGGTGGAGGAGAAGGGAGTGATCTACTAGGTCGAAAGCCGCTGAGAGATCTAGAGCAACTGCCACTGAAATATCACCGTGATCGTGGGCTACATGCAGTGCATTAGAGAAAGCAAGAAGAACCGTGTCAACACTGTGCCCCGGACGGAACCCAGATTGACGGGGGTGAAGAAAGTTAGTAGAATCCAAGTGGTGAGAAAGTTGAGCGAAGACAAATTTTTCCAGAAGTTTAGATAAGAAAGGAAGATTAGACACAGGGCGATAGTTGGAAGGGAGAGAGAGAGGGATCCAGGGAAGGATTTTTCAGGATGGGACGTATCAGAGCGTGTTTCCAAAGGCTAGGGAAAGTTCCTGTGGATAAGCTGGAATTAAACATAGCTAAGATAGAGGAAAAAGCACCCAATGAAGGAGTGAGGAGCCAAGAAGAAGGAATGGGATCAAGTGGGCATGAGGTTTTTTTGGAGGAAGAGAGGAGATGATGAAGTTCAGACGGAGAGATAGGAGAAAAAGTAGCCCAGAAGTGAGAGAGTTGAGAGACAGGTGGTGGGGAGGGAGCAGGGGGAGGGGAAGTGATAGGGGCAGGACACGAGGGGAGCTGGTCCCTCAATGAAGTGACCTTGGAGACAAAGAAAGAAGCCAGTTGAGATGGGGATGGAGAAGACTGGGAAGCAAGAGGGGCTGGCGAGGCATGTAGAGAGAGAAGAGAGCGAAAAGAAGAGTAGAGATGCCGAGTCTGATTAGAAGCCTGTGAGATCGTAGTAGAGTAATAATCACGTTTAGCAGAATGTAGCTGGGTACGATAGAAAGCATAGTGAGATTTAAAAGAAGATAGTGGATAGTGGAGGTGGTAGAGATGAGGACAGTAACTGAATTCAAGAAAGCATGGGACCAACACAGAGGATCTCTAAAGGCAAAAAGTGGACTGTTGTAGTTGTTATGGAAGGACAGACTAGATAGGCCATGTGGTCTTTTTCTGTCGTCATATTTCTATGTTTCTATGTTTTCTATGTTTCTAAACAGGCAGGAGAGGGGGACTTGCGCCACAGTCGCTCGGCCCTCCGGAGGTGTGAACGGAGCAGCCGAAGTCCGCTGTGGTACCAGGGGTGAGAGGGGCGCCGACGAGGTGGGCGGGGATGCAGAGGGGCTAGAAGGTCGAGGGTAGTGGAAAGAGTAATGGACCAGAGGGTAGCCTGGGAATTAGGTGAGAGGAGTGGAAAGTCGGCAGGTAAGAGCTCAGAGACAGGAGGAAACGTTTGTAAAGTGAAGGGGGTAAGAGCCCGAGACAATTTCAGGGAAGAGGATGGGGAGGTAGTGGAAGAAGCAGGAGGTAGGGAGCCGGAGAAGGAGCAGGATAGTGTAAGAAGAAAGTGATCTGTCCAGGGGAGAGGTGTAGTGGAAAGAGATGAGAGGGTGAGGGGGGAGGAAGCTGGAGTCAGAAATAGATCAAGAATGTGACCAGCATGGTGAGTAGGAACAGTAACATGTTGGAGAAGTGATAGATCCTGGAGAAATGAGAGAAAGAAAAGTTCCCTAGACGAGGAGGGAGAATCCATGTGAAGATTGAAGTCACCAGTGATGATTAGGTGCGGAAAAGCGAGGGAGATGTCGGTGATGGTTAGCGTGAGGGCCTCCCAAAGGTAGGACCGGAGGGCTGGAGGGGAGTAAACAAGAAGGATGTGAATGGACGGAGAAATATGAAGACGGAGTAATAGGGCTTCAGGATAGTGCAATGATGGGGAAGAGATCTGGGAGTAAGAAAGAGAGGGATGGAAGATAGCTGCCACGCCACCGCCAGACCGACCAAGACGGGGAACAGAGACAGCTGAAAAGCCAGGGGAAAGACAACGTGCAAGAAGACCATCTTCCCCATCACGGAGCCAGGTCTCCGTGAGGAGAGTGACCCCAGGCGAGGATCTAAGAACTAAGTCCTGAATGAGGGGGGCTTTATTGCGGAGAGACCGGCAATTTAGGAGACTAATAGAGAAAAGAGTAGATGGTGTAGCAGAGAGAGTGAGGGAGGAAGGGGGGAGGGAGGAGGAAAGAGGACAAGAATATAGATTGGCAGCGCACCGAGAGCGCAGAGAAAGAGGTTTACAAGGGCGCCTGCCCCAGATCACAGGGATTGAGGCCATAGGACAATGAGATGAAAAAGAAAACCTGGAAGAGCGAGGGGAAGAGTATGTGGGAAGGAACAGACCAAGGGAGGGATCGGATGGTAGTACAGGTAACACCAGCGGGAAGTTAGATCCACCAGGGGAAGAGATAAGAACAGAAAAGAGAAGTAAAACTAACCAGCGTAATAAGGAGGACAGACCTGCGGCACCGGAGCGGCCCCAAGTGTACATATTTACACTCATAAGTCTTCTCACGCAGGCTCCAAATCATTTTGTTCACCTTCCTCTGAACGGTTTCCAGTCTTTTTAAATCCTTTGCGAGATACGGTCTCCAAAACTGAACACAATATTCCAAGTGAGGCCTCACCAGCGACTTGTACAGTGGCATTAGTACCTCTTCCTTTCTGCTGGTAATTCCTTTTTGTATGCAACCCAGCATCCTTCTGGCTTTTGCCACCGTCTTATCACACTGTTTTGTCACCTTGAGATCCTCAGAAACAATCACGCCAAGATCCTTCTCCTGGTCTGTACACACTAACCTCTCACCCCTATCGTGTACAATTCCCTTGGATTTCTGCTTCCCAAGAGCATGATACTGTACTTCTTCACATTAAATCTTAACTGCCAAGCATTAGACCATTCTTCCAGCTATTGTAGATCTTTCCTCATGTTTTCCACTCCCTCAGAGGAGTCCACTCTGTTGCAAATTTTCGTGTCTTCTGCAAAAAGACAGACTTTTCTAGTCAGTCCTTCAGCAATATCACTCATAAATACATTGAACAGTACCGGTCCCAGGACCAAATCCTGGGGCACACCGCTAATCACCTTCCTTTCATCCGAGTGAGTTCTGTTTACCATCACCTTCTATCAGTTAGCCAATTTTTGATCCAGTTCACCACCTTCAGACCCATCCCCAAACTGTTGAATTTATTGATAAGTCTCCTATGAGGAACAGTATCAAAGGCTTTGCTGAAATCCAGGTAGATGACATCCATCACATGCCCTTGATCTAGTTCTCTGGTCACCCAGTCAAAGAACTCAATCGGATTTGTTTGGTAAGATCGTCCTTTGGTAAAACCATGTTGCCTTAGATCATGGAATCTGTTAGTTTTGCTCTTTCAGGAGTGCCTCCATTACTTTTCCCGCCACCGAGGTAAGGCTTACTGGCCTGTAGTTTGTCACTTCTTCCCTGTTAACACTTTTGTGAAAAGGTACCACATCAGCCCTTCTCCAGTCTTGTGGAACTGCTCCTGTCTCCAAGGATCTATTAAAAATATCCTTTAACGGCCCTGCAAGAACCTCTCTGAGCTCTTTCAGCATCCTGGGATGCATCCCATCCGGTCCCATGGCCTTCTCTACTTTCAGTTTGGCAAGCTGTTCTAACACATCATCTTTTGTGAATGGTGTGGTATCTACTCCATTCCCATTTTTATATTTGAGAATCACAGGTAGTCCTGCTCCAGGATTTTCTTTAGTAAATACAGAGCATATGTATTTGTTTAGCATTTTTGCTTTTTAAATGTCACTTTCCACAAATCTGTTCCTAGCACTTTTGAGTCCTGCAATTCCACCTCTGATTTTCCTCCTCTCCTGAATATACCTGAAGAAAGTTTTGTTGCCACACTTCACATCTTTAGCCATCTTTTCTTCTGCCTTTGATTTTGCTATCCTTATTTCTCTTTTTCTCTCTTTTAGTTTGATCCTGTATTCTTTTCTGTGTTCCTCTTCTGAATTTTGTGAAAGCTGTGTTTTTTGCCTTTATTTGTTCAGCCACTTCTTTGGAGAACCAAATAGGTTTCCTTTTCCTCTTTTTTAAATTTACTTTCCTTACATATTGTGGCAAGGAGAGAGTAGTGCCACCTAGAAAAGCAGGAAACATTGAAGGTTTTACCTTGGCTGGGGGGATGGGCACATTAGAAAACACTTGTCAGAGAAAACCCAGGGTTAGAAGTTCACAGCAGAAAAACCCCAGGGTTGATAGTCAGTGGGCCAAAACTAGTGTTGAGTCATTCCCACGTTACACACCAGATAGGAATCAGAGAAGCAGGTACTCGGGGGAGGAGCCTGCAAGGGAGTTCCCTTGGCACATAGCTGCTTGTAAAGAAAGGCAGACAGAAATGGAAGGGAGAAGGGAGAGAGAGAGGAGAGCAGAGGAAGAGAATCACCTGTCTTACCAGCACGAGGATTCTGAACCTGACTGGAACAAGGCTCCCAGGCTCTATGCTGAGAGGAAGGGAAGACCTGAAGCCAGATTCGCTCCAGGAGAAAGGGAAATACTGCTGCTCTCCAGGAAGAAATACTCACAGGCCAGGCAGCTGCTGTTGCGAGGCCCAGAGATACACTGCTAGTGCAGTGAAACCACAATGCAGGTTAGTGAGCAGGCTAAACCCTGTATTTGAAAGAAGCTTAAAGAAGGCACAAGAAGGCAGAACTTTTACCCAGGCAAAACCCTTGCTGGAACCTAGATGCAGGCATTGCTCTGCTAGGGAAGCTTCCAAAGCAAGAACTTTTTATAGAGCCCGAAGAAGGTCTGACCTGTCCTCTGATTACAGCTCAGAAGAGGGTTTTATTGATAGAAGGCCTGTATATAAAACTGTGCAAGTTAAGCATCAAACCAGGAGAAAGCCTAGGCCCAAAACTGAACACAGGGACAGTTCTTCAGATGAGGAGGAGATTACCTGTAGACATTTACATAAAAGGAAAGGAACTTGTAAACCACGGCTTTTGAAACCCCAGGAGCTTTTACTTAAAGGGGAGAAACCTATTAGGTGGCCAAGACTGAAGAAACTGTTAATGTATGGGACTAATACCATTCCAGTTAAGAGTCCAGAACCACTACCTGAGAGTCTTCCAGAGAGCATGGAAATTAACTCTTTCAAAGGGGATTCAGATCCTTCAGTCACTGACATGGAATGTGATTGTTGCACTGTATGTGAATAACTGTTAAGAGGGAAAATACCTTTTGTAAGAGCTAAGAAGAAAAGCTTGTTTAAAAGACTTTATTTTTGACCTGGCAAAGTTTGCATATATTTTCTTTGGGAGGAGTATCCCTACTTTTGTTTTCCTGTGGACATTACCTGTTGTGAGTCTCTGAGAACCCAAATAAAAATCTGTGATCTTTAACCAACGGCTCAACTACAAATTCTTATACAACCTCAAGGTTAAGGTGCAGCGCCTCCTGCTGGTCAAGCTATCTGGCACAGGGGCGGGGCTCACAGTGGCGTAGTATTTAGGATTTCGCGGTTCCAGAGGTCCGGCAGCCAAGTCCAACAGGAACAGAAGGGTTGACCGGAAATCCCAGGACGCATCCAACGTATTCAGAGGAGCAGACGCGTTGCAGACCCGACGGAGAGCTTATCTGGTGGCAGAGCTAAGACCTGCACCGATATCAGGTAACCCGTGACTAAGAGGGTTAGGCCTGGATCCAAGTGCAGAAGGGTGGTCACCATAAGCTATAGTGGGAGAGTGGGCACTTTTGAAAAAAAGGTACCGCACTCGGTCGTTTGTTTTTGTGTTTTTTTCTTTCAGCTCCAGTGCAAGGATGCAGATCTCCGATTTCCCGACATGGGTAGCAAACCAGTTTGCCCAGCAACAGGAACTGGCAGCGAGGAACCAGGAGAAGGCGGCGTCGATGCTACAGGAGCAACAGCAACCTCTCCTGGACCTCTTGGCGAAGATGATTCGGACCCAGGAGGACAAGTTAAAGCAAAACACCACTACCGGACTGGTAACACCCAACCTGATTCCAGGGTGGGAAAATACCAATACTGGGACTTTGTCATATGGACGATATGTAAAGGGTGATGATATAGATGATTTCATCGAAGCTTTTGAGCGTGTGGCTGTGCTAGCAAAATGGCCTGTGGATCAATGGGCGGTCAGATTTGCCACCACATTATCCGGGGAGCCATTAGCTGCATATAGAGCACTACCTTTAGATCAGATATCTGATTATTTAAAAGTGAAAACTGCTATCCGGAACAGGATGGGCTTAAATCCCTCTGTTTATAGGAGACTATTACGGTCTTGCACAATTAAGGAAGGCGAGACGCCTCAAGCGTTGTATTATAGAATTAAAAGTTTAGTTCACAAATGGTTAATGCCTGAGGGTAAAACTATTGATACCATTCTTGACACTATAATTCTAGAACAGTTTACTGAGGCGGTTCCAAAAGAGTTACAGAGCTGGTTGGTTTTACAGAATTGTAACACTGCTTATGAAGCTGTTGCTTTAGCGGACCGCTTCCTTGAAGCCAACAAAGTAGGCTCCAAGAAAGAAGGCCTGTTCAAGAAACACGAATCAGTATTCCCAGAACAGAGAGCACGTATGTTACCGGAAAAACAGAGAAAGGGAAAGTTATCACGAGAGCAGACTCCCTGTCTAGAAAATGTTTTACCTGTGGGGAGGTGGGACATTTTAGAAAGGACTGCATCGGTAGGGATGCCTTGATAGCCGCCCGAGTTAAGAACACTGGTGAGGGTTTTCTCTTAACCGTCGAGGTAGAGGGGATATCCGCAGAAGCGCTCCTAGACTCAGGGGCGGATCAATCAATGATCTCTAGGTCCCTCTGGGGTAAGATAGAGGCCCAGCGAGAATCCCCATCCGAGTCCCCTGACCACCATGTTAGAATTAGGTGCGTGCACGGTGCTGCATCCACCTACCCAGTGCATGTAGTGCGCATAAAAGGGCTAAGTAGTGGCAAGGCAGTTGCAGTAGCCGTTATGCCCAGGCTTCCCTATGAAATAGTGTTGGGGCGGGACTGGGCACACTTTAGAAAAGGGATAGAGAATAGGCTGCACGAGAAGAAAAACCTAGTCTCTACACAGGGGGAAAAACCCAAAGTTACCCGAGGAGGAGACGCTCCCCGCTTACAATCTCTACCCCCTCCTGCAGTGTCTAGACCCTTATTTGGCAGACGGGGAAAGCAGGAGACTTTAATAGCTAACCCTGACGCCAGCACCCCAATCAAACAAAAGTTCGTGCTACGCTTTTGTAGGACGACTCCCGGGGCTAAGATACCAAAACGGGCAACGGAACAGGCCGCGGGCCTAGATTTGTGCAGTGCGGTTGATGTGATAGTGCCAAAACAGGGGAAGGCACTAGTAGAAACGGGATTGAAAATAGAAATACCGCCGGGCTGTTATGGGCGGGTTGCGCCCAGATCAGGCTTAGCCCTTAAAAACTTTATTGATGTGGGTGCAGGCGTTATTGACCCTGATTATAGGGGCGAGTTAAAAGTACTTCTGTTTAACTTTTCGCAGGAAAATTTCCGGGTGAATGTAGGCGATAGAATCGCACAATTAATTTGTGAAAGGGTGGGATTTCCACCCCTCGAAGAGGTGGAAACGTTGGCTACCACTGTTAGGGAATCCCAGGGATTCGGGTCCACGGGCATAAAGGAGATAAAAGGTCTTACCGCCTGTGCGTTGAGGCAAGAAGAAGAAGAGTTAGGGCCTCAGCTCCCGGTCCATAACCAAGAACAGACCTATAACCTAGGGGAGAAACTCTCGTGGCCCCAGCAAAACCAGTTGTCTGCCCTGTTGAAAGAGTTTTCGGATGTCCTCACAACATCCCCTGGGGAAACTGATTTAATTGCCCACGAGATACTGACCCTACCCGGAGAACTTGTCTGCCAACGCCCCTATAGGCTACCAGAAGCGAAACAAAGGGAGGTGATTTCCCAAATACAGGAGATGCTGAGGTTAGGGGTTATTGAGACCTCAAAGAGTCCCTGGAACAGTCCAATAGTCCTAGTCCCGAAACCCGATGGGTCTATGCGTTTTTGTATAGATTTTAGGAAAGTGAACGAAATCTCGCGTTTTGACACCTACCCCATGCCCCGAATTGAAGAGATTTTAGATCACTTGGGACAAGCTGTATATTTGACCACGTTGGACTTAACGAAGGGGTACTGGCAGATTCTCCTTACAAAGGAATCGCGCCAGAAGACAGCTTTTAGTTCACCTATCGGGCTCTTCCAGTTTCGGAGGATGCCCTTCGGACTCCATGGGGCCGCTGCCACATGTCAGCGCTTGGTTGACATGGTACTACGACCTCACCATCATTATGCTAGGGCCTACATGGACGACATAGTCATCCACAGTGTGGGCTGGGACGACCATTTAAAACGAGTTGGCGCTGTATTGACAGCATTAAGACAAGCTGGTCTTACGCTGAACCCCGCAAAATGTATGTTTGGAGCCTCGGAGGTTAAGTATTTGGGCCACCTGGTGGGTCAGGGCAAGGTAAAACCCCTCTTGGATAAAGTAGAGGCCGTAAAAAAATTCCCGACACCAGAGTCCAAGAAGCAACTCCGAAGTTTTTAGGTCTAGTGGGTTACTACAGACGGTTTATTCCGCATTTCGCAACGAGGGCTACAGCCCTCACGGAGATGCTAAAAAAAATGCTCCCACAGTGCTGGAATGGAACTCTGAGGCTGAGAGCGCCTTTAGGGAACTAAAAGGGAAACTGTGGGCGGCCCCGGTGTTATGTGGGGTGGATTTTAGCAAAAGCTTTATTATCCAAACTGATGCCTCTGAAACGGGGCTGGGAGCCGTTATGTCCCAAATGTTCGAGGGCTCTGAACATCCCGTTATGTTTTTAAGTCGGAAGCTCACCCCTCCTGAAAAGAAGTATTCAACCATTGAGCGAGAATGCTTGGCAATACGGTGGGCCGTGAACGCCCTACGGTTTTATTTGACAGGGAGGAAGTTTTTATTGGTGACCGATCACGCCCCACTTAAATGGCTGCACAAAATGAAAGATAATAACGCACGCCTTACTCGCTGGTACATGGCACTACAAGAGTTCGATTTTCAGGTTGAACATCGACCAGGGAAGCTCCACACAAATGCAGATGCCTTGTCCCGTATTTCCAGCTGTGCGCGAAGTGTCTCGCCAGCCGGCAATAGTCTAAGGGGGGGGATATGTGGCAAGGAGAGAGTAGTGCCACCTAGAAAAGCAGGAAACATTGAAGGTTTTACCTTGGCTGGGGGGATGGGCACATTAGAAAACACTTGTCAGAGAAAACCCAGGGTTAGAAGTTCACAGCAGAAAAAACCCCAGGGTTGATAGTCAGTGGGCCAAAACTAGTGTTGAGTCATTCCCACGTTACACACCAGATAGGAATCAGAGAAGCAGGTACTCGGGGGAGGAGCCTGCAAGGGAGTTCCCTTGGCACATAGCTGCTTGTAAAGAAAGGCAGACAGAAATGGAAGGGAGAAGGGAGAGAGAGAGGAGAGCAGAGGAAGAGAATCACCTGTCTTACCAGCACGAGGATTCTGAACCTGACTGGAACAAGGCTCCCAGGCTCTATGCTGAGAGGAAGGGAAGACCTGAAGCCAGATTCGCTCCACAGGAGAAAGGGAAATACTGCTGCTCTCCAGGAAGAAATACTCACAGGCCAGGCAGCTGCTGTTGCGAGGCCCAGAGATACACTGCTAGTGCAGTGAAACCACAATGCAGGTTAGTGAGCAGGCTAAACCCTGTATTTGAAAGAAGCTTAAAGAAGGCACAAGAAGGCAGAACTTTTACCCAGGCAAAACCCTTGCTGGAACCTAGATGCAGGCATTGCTCTGCTAGGGAAGCTTCCAAAGCAAGAACTTTTTATAGAGCCCGAAGAAGGTCTGACCTGTCCTCTGATTACAGCTCAGAAGAGGGTTTTATTGATAGAAGGCCTGTATATAAACTGTGCAAGTTAAGCAGCAAACCAGGAGAAAGCCTAGGCCCAAAACTGAACACAGGGACAGTTCTTCAGATGAGGAGGAGATTACCTGTAGACATTTACATAAAAGGAAAGGAACTTGTAAACCACGGCTTTTGAAACCCCAGGAGCTTTTACTTAAAGGGGAGAAACCTATTAGGTGGCCAAGACTGAAGAAAACTGTTAATGTATGGGACTAATACCATTCCAGTTAAGAGTCCAGAACCACTACCTGAGAGTCTTCCAGAGAGCATGGAAATTAACTCTTTCAAAGGGGATTCAGATCCTTCAGTCACTGACATGGAATGTGATTGTTGCACTGTATGTGAATAACTGTTAAGAGGGAAAATACCTTTTGTAAGAGCTAAGAAGAAAAGCTTGTTTAAAAGACTTTATTTTTGACCTGGCAAAGTTTGCATATATTTTCTTTGGGAGGAGTATCCCTACTTTTGTTTTCCTGTGGACATTACCTGTTGTGAGTCTCTGAGAACCCAAATAAAAATCTGTGATCTTTAACCAACGGCTCAACTACAAATTCTTATACAACCTCAAGGTTAAGGTGCAGCGCCTCCTGCTGGTCAAGCTATCTGGCACAGGGGCGGGGCTCACAATATTTTTCTGTTGACCCTTTTATTGTCTCGTTCAGTTTAACCCATTGCAATTCCACTTCCCTTATCCCCTCCCACCCTGCCAACTCCTCCTTCAGGCATTTGGCCATTTTACTGGTCATTGTTTTTGAAGTCTAGGACTTTGAGCTTGCTGTGATTGGATTCCACCTTGGCTTTTATCTCAAACCACACTGTGTGATGATCACTGCTGCTCACATGGGCATCCATCCAGACATTCGACATGCTATCTCTGTTGGTGAGCACTAAATCTAGCATTGAGCTTTTTCTGGTCGGTTCCATCACCATTTGTCTAAGTAACGCATCTTGGAAGGCATTCACATTTTTTTTACTTCTTTCCAGATTTGCAGAAGGAATACTCCAATCCACATCGGGTAGATTAAAGTCACCCAATATGATCAATTCCTCCTTCATGGCTATCTGTGCAATATCAATAATCAATTTGCCATCCATTTCTTCGGTTTGAGTTGGAGGCCTGTAGACTACACCAGTATGGATGACAATGCCATCTCCTCTTTCCAACACAATCCACAGCTCTTCTTCTTTTCCCCATGTCCCCTGCATTTCAGTAGCTTTAATATTGCTTTTTGCATATAGGGCTACTCCTTTCTACCCTCTCTGTCTCTTCTAAATAGATTATAACCAGCTATGGCTATATCCCATTCATGCGACTTGTTAAACCATGTTTCTGTAATGGCCACAATATCCAAGTCCATTTCCACTATTAGTGCTTCCAGATCAGGAATTTTGTTGGCTAGGCTTCGAGCATTTGTGCTCATTGCTTTCTAACATTTGTTGACTGGCTTGCCTATATTTTGCATGGATTTTGTTCTACACATCTCTTTCCACTTGCTATTGACGTGTGGTTTAAAAGTGTGGCTGTTTCCAATGTTATTATGCTTTTGCTTGGAGTAACATCCTGAACTTGTCCTTCTCCATCCATCACCCCCTTCCCCTAGTTTAAATGCATGTCCACATACTGCTTGAATTTTTCACTCAGGATCCTTTTCCCTGTGATGGAGAGATATAGTCCATCTATTTCCCCAGTCGCCTATATATCTAAATCCTTCTTATTTGCACCAGGTTTGGAGCCATGTATTAAAGTTGTTTATGCGATGCAGCCTTTCTGCCCCCTTACCAAGAACAGGTAGAACTTCTGAGAATGCTATAGTGTTAGCAATGGGCTTGAGTTTCTCTCCGAGAGTCTTGATGTCCCTTTGAACTACAGAGGCACTATTTCTAGCCAGGTCATTTGTAGCCAAGTAGATGACAACATCAATTTTGGAGTGCACCCTTTCTGAACTAAGTACATCAACAATTTGGTTTGTGTTCCTGCTGGCTGAAGAGTATGGGAGGCATTTGAGAACCCTCTCTCCTTTGAACTGTGTTTCCAAATTGGTGCCTCTGATGATGGAATCTCCAAGTAGTAGTCATTTTCTGTTTTGTGATTTTTTTCCTCATATTTGGTGCATTATCAGTAGATTGGGCATTGACTCTCTCATCTAAGGGCACTTCAGTTTCCATGGATTGGGCACCCTCATTATCCAATGCAGAGAAGGCATTATGCAGGGAGATCTCTTGATATATAGGGTGCCTCTACGTTACAGGTTGCAACCTACCAGAGTCCACTATGATCCATTTGTTCCTGAACTGTTTGATTCTTTGTGGGAGCGGTGGTGGATTTTGTTCAGTTTGTTCCCTAGAAGAGGTGTGTTTAATTGCAGCTAATTCTTCCCTTAGTAGAGTCAATTCTTTATGCATAACAGCTAACTTGAGGCATTAGGGCAAGCTCTTAAATTCCAAATGATTCTTCTCAGAATGAAAGCACCACAGTTATTGCAATGAATACATGACATGCTGATTAAGCGGTCCTAGGAGAAGGAGAAAAGGTGGGTGTAACACTTAATTAAAGGACAGATGTCTATATATATGATGACTATATAGGCAATGCAACCCAGGGGTGGGTGGGGTGAGGGGTAGGATGAGCGGGAACTTAAGTGTCCCTGGCCAGTAGACCTTACATGAACTGAGGGCACACTGAGATATCTGATTTAAAGTCTATGCAAGGAATGTAGGTAGTCAGAATATTCCTAAAAACGTTTATCCAACAGTTGAATTTTATATTAAATAAAAAAAAGACAGGCAATTGTAAAGTCTGAAAGCTTAGCTGTGTGGAGTCTCTTGAAGCTGTGATGACCAGAGCTGATCAGGTTCTTGTGTTCAGGAAGTAGAGGTGATTCAATTAGCCCCACCCTGTGAAGCAGGCTTTTAGCAGACAATGGAAACTGAAATATTGAAACTGAAATCCTACTTCTATGTATCAGCTTACTATCAAAGGTCCCTGTAACCTTAAAATGTATACCTTTGCTGAAAACCTAAGAGGGAGACTTAGGTAGAAGACCAGGTCTCTGCAAATCTGAAAGCAAATGTGCACTTCTATTCCAAGTAGCTATATATCACAAGTGTCTCTGGCCAGTAGATCTTACATGAACTGAAGGCACATTCAGATATCTGATTTAAAGGCTATGCAAGGAATGTAGGCAGTCGGACTATTCCTAAAAACTTACATCCAACAGTTAAAATTTATGTTAAAAGAAACAAACAGGCAATTGTGAAGTCTGAAAGCTTAGCTGTGTGGAGTCTCTTGAAGCTGTGATGACCAGAGTTGATCAGGTTCTTGTGTACAGGAAGTAGAGGTGATTCAATTAGCCCCACCCTGTGAAGCAGGCTTTTAACAGACAATGGAAACTGAAATATTCAAACTGAAATCTTACTTCTATGTATCAGCCTACTATGCAAAGGTCCCTATAACCTTAAAATTTATACCTTTGCTGCCAATAACTTGTCTACCTACAATCTATAAGCTGTTTGCTGAAATAGATGCAGCAAGAATATATTTTATTTTTTATTTTATTTAGTATACATTTGTATACCGCTACTTCCAGCGATCAGCAGCGGTTTGATTACAGATTGGAAATTGTCAAATCATGACAGGAAATTTTTGAGGTATAAACACATTGATTAGACAGGAAAGCACAGCACACAGAGAACTATTTTACAGGGGACATGGGCTATGGAGGGTTAAGTGGCTTGCCCAAGACCACAAGGAGCACCTGTGGGACTAGAAACCCCAGTCCTTCCGGCCCAAGGTTGCTGTCCTCTAGTGGGATTTGAACCCCCGACCTTCCGGCCCAAAGTACCTTGCCCCAACCACTAGGCCACTCCTCCACTCCATATTGAGTCCAATAACATGGCAATAGAGCAAAAGGGCAACAAGAGAGGAGCATATGACCTCAGAGACCAGTTAATGTTGAATAAGGCCATCATGGCCAGTGCTAAGAAAAGCAGAAATCTAAGTATAGCATGGATTGATTATAAGAAAGCTTTTGACAGCATCTCACACTCCTGAATAATAAATTGCCTTGAAATGTTTAAAATAAATCCTGTTTTGATAGAGTACTTTGAGTTCACCATGACAATGTGGCAAACCACACTCTTTTTGAAATATGAAGATGGTCAGTATATCATTCCTAATATCAGGATCCTGCGAGGAATATTTTAGAGGGATTCCCTGTTACTTCTTCTGTTTTTTGTGGCGTTTAATTCAATGAGTACTCTCATCACCTCTTTGGGATATAGATTTAGCCTGAATCCTAAAGAAGGTAACAATCTAGAAACAACATCTCATCTATTATTTGTGGATGATCTGAAGCTCTATAGTTCCAGTGACCAACAATTAGCAGAGCAACTCCATGTGGTGAAAAGCTTTTCTGATGACATCAGGATGACCTTTGGCCTTGACAAATGTGCTAAGGCATAAAAGAAAAAATGTCTTTTGTCAAACAGTGACTGCGTGCAGGGTTAACCACTACAAGTGTGGTCTTTTAAAATTATATTTGCAGTAAAACCAGAGCACTTCAGCTGTAATATATAATGTACACTTATCTAAATGCAAGTCCAAGACAGAACATAGCCAATGTAGCTGATTTACCCTAATGTTTGGCTATGTTCTGTCTTGGACTTGCATTCAGATAAGTATACATTATGTATTACAGCTAAAGTACTGTGGTTTTACTGCAAATATGATTAAAAAGGACCAGACTTGTAGTGGTTAATCCCACACGCAGTCACTGTCTGACAAAATTTCTTTTCTATTATGCACTAGTGATTAAATGGGAGATACTTCTTTGGGTTAGGCTGTTGATTTTGAATAAGCATATCCTGGCAATGTCCCAGTTTTTATACTGTTTCTTACTATTTTCTTTTTTAATTGTTCTTGTTTTATTTGATTCTTTATGTGTTGAATATGTGTGCATATATAGTCTAAAGCCATTTCACTGGCCACTTTTTTTAGGAGATATTGGACATTAAGGGGTTGAACTACAAGGGTGCCAATAATGTTGACCACAACTGTAGGCCCTCATCACATACAGAATGAATTACCACAAACTAAAAATAGAAATATGTAGGCAAACATTAAACTGAAACCCCAAGAAGCCAGACTTTGCATGCAGAGCAACTCTCTGCAAAATAAAAAAGTGATTCATTTTCCCTTGTACTGTGCAAATGATTAGCTTGTAAGCTCTATAAAGAAGGGACTATGTCTTACATATATTTGTTCAGTGCCGCATATGTCTTGTAGTGCTATACAAATGATAAGTAGGAGTAGTAAAATATGAAGATAACAAATGCAATTTCCAAAGCCGCCTGTCCAATTCCTAAACTGAAAATTAAATTATTTTTTTCTCTTTTGCGTTCTGGTGATTTTTGTTTTTCTAATCACGTTGGTCCCAGTCTCTGGTCCAGCTTTGCTCTCTCTGTCTTCTTAAATTGTTTTCCAGGACCTCCTGTCCATTTGCCATTTCTTTTCTCTCTTCCTGTCTTCTTCATGTGCTTCCCTACATCCACCTCATAAGAACATAAGATATGCCATACTAGCTTAGACCAAAGGTCCATCAAGCCAACAGTGGCCAATCCAGTCAGATTCCCAAAAGGTAGACAGATTCCATATTTCTTATCCCAGAGGTAAGCTGTAGATTTCCCCAGTCCACTTCAATAATTGCTTATGGACTTTCCCGTCAGAAACTTCTCCAAACCTCTTTTAAACACAGCTACACTAACAGCTCTTACTACATTCTCTGGCAATGATTTCCAGAGTTTGATTACGCATTGAGAGAAATAATATCTGGCACCACAAGACAAGATCACATCACACCCATACTGAAAGATCTGCACTGGCTCCCAATCATCTCACGCATCAAATACAAAGCTATCATAAATATATTCAAGATCAAACAACACTCCTCTGCCATAAGCCTACACACACTCATACAACATGACACAAGCACACGACCAAGGAGAAGAGGCACCTCTAATCGGGTAAGCACCCCTAAAGACTTCACCAAGACCCGCAAAGACACCGCACAACGAGCACTCTCCCTGGCTGCTCCATCCATCTGGAACTCCCTCCCAGACGAGCTGAGACTAACCACTGAAATCAAGGACTTCAGAAAGCACCTGAAGACAACTCTGTTCATCGAACACTATGGCCTCACCCCCTAAGCCAACTTTCAAGACAGAACTCCGGTCCTTCCCACCTCCCTAAGACTGTATATAAGATTGTATAATAGCTCACGATGTATTATAGCGCACCATGGAGAAAATACTACTCTAATCTATTCCCCCCTACATCTACACACCACTCTATCCACTGCATGTAGACACTTACCCTCCCCCTGATTGTTTGCCGTGGAAACCACCTTGATTGAATGATAAGGCGGTATATAAATAACATTAAATAAATAAATAATATCTTCTCTGATTAGTCTTAAATGTGTCCCCTAGTCTTTCCACTTTTTGAAAGAGTATACAACTGATCTATATTTACCCATTCCATTCCACTCATATTTTATAGACCTCTATCATATCTGTCCTTAGCAGTCTTTTTTCCAAGTTGAAGAACCCTAGCCTTTTAAGCCTTTCCTCCATTCCTTTTATCATTTTAGTTGCTCTTCTCTAATTCTGCTTTATCCTTTTTAAGATATGGTGACCAGAACTGCAGACAATATCCAAGGTGCAGTCACACCACAGAGCAATACAGAGACATTATAATATCCTTGGTTTTATTCTCCATTCCTTTCCTTATGATTCCTAGCATTCTATTTGCTTTCTTGGCTGCCGCTGCACACCCAGCAGAGGATTTCAATGCATTATCTATGATGATGCCTAGATCCTTTTCCTCGGTGGTGATTTCTAATTTGGAACCTTGCGTTGTGTAATTATAATTTGGGTTATGCTTCCCTGATGGAAGGACTTTGCACTTGTCCACATTCTTTATTTAAAAGCATTTATATACCAATAACATGTCCAACATTCTAAGCGGTTTGCAATAAAAACAGACTAAAACACTTGGATGCCTAGTCTCCCAATTTTGCTAGGTCCTCTTGCAATTTTTTTGCAGTCCTCTTATGATTTAATAACTTTGAACAGTTTTGTGTCATCTGCAAATCTGATCACCTCATTCGTTCCCATTTCCAGGTCATTTATGAATCTGACATTGATCTTTATCTTTCAGCTTTCTTTCGTTTATTTTGCTGCCTTTCTGGCCAACCATATTTCACCCCTTCTTACCCACACTTAGTTTTCAAGCTCTTACTTTTTTTTAACTGCATCTATTTATAGCTTTCCATCTCTCCTCTCTCTTCCCTTCCCAACACTGATGGTAAGCATTTCCTCTCTCTCTTCCCTTTCACCCCCTTAAAGTCTTCACTTGCTTTCCTTCTCTCTGGGATAATCGTAGCTTTATAGGTACTGTCATGAAGTGGGTATCAATAAAGATGCAAACCTGAAAAGAAACCCTGTTTCTCAGAGAAATCTAGATGTGCAGTTACCTCAAGGCACAGCTAGAGGGGGCAGGAGTGATCATACAGGAGCTAATGAGCCTAAGAGAGCTAATGACTTGCACCTGGGAATGAGCCCAGGAGTTTCAAAGGAAAGATTCCTTTATAAGCAGAAGCTGAATGCTAGCAAAGGAGGAACACCTCTATTGAGAGGAACATCTCTACTGAGAGGAACACCTCAAAGGAGAGGACAGAGAGAAGGAACAGCTCTGAGGGAAGGAGCAGCTCTAAGAGAAGAAGGACTTGGAGAAAGAATCCTACCTGAGCAAGCCCAAAGGAACAGAGTTCACAAAGGTGGAGTTCAGAAGGGCCAGGCTAAGCGAGCAGCTGTTCAGAGGCAGTCTGCTGGAGAAAGCACTAAGGCTAGAGAGTGTGCCACTCCCTGTTCCCACAACGTTCCTGATTCAAAAGCAGAGAGATGTATCCAGAGAACCAGAGAGATAGGTTTTGAGGAAAGCCTGCAGTCTCTGGGAAATACTAGTCAAGTTTTACCAGGCACCAAAGGAAAAGCAGTTTCTGACAAAGCTAAGTTCTTACCGAAGCATAAAGTTGAATCCACACCAGGTTTTACCAAGCTGCCAGAAAGCACAGCCCTGCCTAGAGCCTGTCGGCAGGGAACCTGTTACAGGAGAAACGTTTCTGGGAGAGAAAGCTCCACGGATTCAAACCACAGAGGCTCCAGGTATGAAAGCTTTATTCATGATACTGAATGCTTAACACCTAGAGGCACTGCTAAAACAAATACTCAGTTTGCAAGGAAGAAGAAACCAGGGTGGTTTCAGAAAATTCCCAGAGAACTTAAAACACAGTCTTATTGGAGGCAAGAGCCTAGGGACACTTCACATAGACCTGTAGCAGACAGGGACAGTGACTACTCTGATGATGAATGTAGTGGAGCAGAATCCATGGAAATTGAATATATAAATGCTGTTCCCATTCCTCAACCAGAAGAAATGGATTGTGGTTTGTGCATGGCCATGAGCCTAGACCCTGTAGCCACTGTATAACTGAGAAGAAGTTTGTTTAATTCTTATTGTGTTGGAATGAAGTGAATTCCTCTGGTTAACCCTTGCACTAATTGTGGAGATTAACAATTAGTCAGCTTGTTAATACTGGTACCTTTTGAAACAAAGGACATTCTTTTGATTTCTCAATGTCTTATTTGAACCCTTGCACCGACGGGGAATAAAGCCTTGTTTTCCCTACACTTGGTTTGATTATTGAGCTCTCATAGGAAGCTGGAAATAAGTAAGACCATTCGCCATTCGTGGACCTTACATTTCATCACGCTCCCTAAATAATTTCTATCGTGGAGCATGCCCATACTTCGAATGGTCACCAGGGGATGCCCTCACGACAGTACTTACACATCTTAAAAGACAGGAGGTGCTCTCAGGTGAAGCTTGTTACCCAAATCAGACATACACTAAGGACCTTAGATTAATTAAGCTTCAGGTGAACAAGGTACATTAAACGTATTAGGTACAGTTTTATTGGTATAAATATCCATAGCAACCCTTAGTAAGTAAAGAACGTAAAGATCTAAACAAAAACTTAAAACTAAGATGCAGACAGCAGTCCAGCAGCGGGATGGGGGCTTTCCAGTCTTTTCCATTGAGTGTCACATGTATGCAGGGCCGGCCCGTCCATAGAGCAAGAATGTTTTTTGCACAGGGCCCCGCGTTTCAGGGGGCCCCGCGCAAAGAACATTCTGCTTTTTTTTTTAAATGACATAAAAAAAAATAAAAAGCTGGCTCTGGCTGCTGCCGCGGACGCGGCAGAATGCAGTGTCCCGCGGGGCCCCCTCCACCCGCTAAGCCCCTCTGCAAGGGCTTTCAGATTCGCGAGGGAGAGCGTCTCCCTCGCGTCTCTGTTAAGCCCGCAGGGGCTAATGGGAAATTTCCCATCAGTCCCTCGCGTCTAATGGGGCTGATGGGAAATTTCCCATTAGCCCCTGCGGGCTTAACAGAGACGCGAGGGAGACGCTCTCCCTCGTGAATCTGAAAGCCCTTGCAGAGGGGCTTAGCGGGCGGAAGGGGCCCCGCGGGACACTGCATTCTGCCGCGGCAGCAGCCAGAGCCAGCTTTTTTTTTTTTTTTTTTAATTTGCCATGGGGGGGGGGGGGGTTAGGACTTCTAATGGGCTAGGGGGGATTTAGGACTGCTAATGGGCTGGGGGGGGTTAGGACTGCTAATGGGCTAGGGGGGGTTAGGACTGCTAATGGGCTGGGGGGGGTTAAGACTGCTAATGGGCTAGGGGGGGTTAGGACTGCTAATGGGCTGGGGGGGTTAGGACTGCTAATGGGCTAGGGGGGGAGTTAGGACTGCTAATGGGCTAGGGGGGGGTTAGGACTGCTAATGGGCTAGGAGGGGGGGTTAGGACTGCTAATGGGCTGATGGGGAGGGGTTAGGACTGCTAATGGGCTAGGGGGGGTTAGGACTGCTAATGGGCTGATGGGGAGGGGTTAGGACTGCTAATGGGCTGTGGGCTGATGGGGGCTGTCTGGAAATGGGGCGATGGGGGGTTAGGACAGGAAATGGGCTGATGGGGAGGGGTTAGGACTGGTAATGGGTTGTGGGCTGGGGGGGGTTAGGACTGGTAATGGGCTATGGGGGGGGGGTTAAGACTGGTAATGGGCTGTGGGCTGATGGGGGCTGTCTGGAAATGGGGTGATGAGGGGTTAGGACTGGTAATGGGCTATGGGGGGGGTTAAGACTGGTAATGGGCTTTGGGCTGATGGGGGCTGTCTGGAAATGGGGTGATGGGGGGTTAGGACTGATAATGGGCTATGGGGGGGGGCTAGGACAGGAAATGGGCTGATGGGGAGGGGTTAGGACTGGTAATGGGCTGTGGGCTGTTGGGTGGGTTAAGACTGGTAATGGGCTATGGGTGGGTTAGGACTGATAATGGGCTATGGGGGGGGGTTAAGACTGGTAACGGGGGTTAGGACTGGTAATGGGTTATAGGGGGGGCTTAAACTGAACATGGGGTGATGGGGGTTTAGGACTGGAAGTGGGTTGATGGGGGGCTAGGACTGCTAATGGGTTGGGGGTTGCTATGACTGGAAATGGGCTGAGTGGAAGGGGAGGCTTGAACTGCAAATAGCTGATGGGGAGGGAGCTTGGAATGGAAATGGGCTGTGAGGGAAGGGAGCTAGGACTGAAAATGGGCTGATGGAGCAGCTAGGATAGGACTGGAAATGGGCTGTTGGGGGGAGCTAAGATTGGAAATGGGCTGTGGTGGGGACTTGAATTGAAATGGACTCATGGAGGGGCTAGAACTGGAAGTAGGCTCATGGGGGGGGGCTTGGACTGGAATTGGACTGAGTGGAGGGGAGCTATGATTTGACATGGGCTGATGGTGGGGCTAGGAAATGACTAGAAATGGGCTGATGGGGGGCTAGGATTGGAAATGAGCTGATGAAGGGACTCAGACTGAAAATGGATGGGGGAGCTAGGATTGGAAATGGGTTGATGGGGGGCTAGGACTGGAAATGGGCTGATGCAGGGACTAGAAAGGAATGGATGCTGGGTGAGACTGGAACTAGAAGGGAGCTGATGTTGGGGGAGGATTAGAATGGGATGGGGCTGGGATAGTAAAATGGAGAGGGGAAAAATATTTTGTGTGGGAGGAATGAAAAATCTACAATTGGCCGGGTATTGGGAGAGTAAGTGGGGATTGAGGATGGAGTGGTAAAATTTGTGTGGATGAAATAGGAATGAGGAAAGAGCAAAAGGAGAAAGATTAGTATGTTAAAGCAGATGTAGAGAGAGAATGGAAAAAAAAAACTAGGAGAGAAGAAAGAACAAATGGACAGCAGACGATGGACAGTTAGCAGAAAACATGAAGAAACCAGAAGAAAGTGGCTGGAGCAATTGCAACTGAAAAAAAATGCACAAAAGGTAGAAAGATATCTCTTTATTTTGAATTTATTAACTGGAATATGAAACCTCTGGGAAATGTGCATCATTAACGTCTGTGCTTTGTTTGGTACAAGAGGAAATTAATTTATAGTTTTATTTCTACAGTGTTGTTGTACATTCCAAGTTTGGCTTTTGGGGTTCCCAGTTTAATTATTGCCTTCCTGTTTCTAAATTGTGATTCCTTGTTTGGTGATGGTCTATGTTCTGCATGTGTAACTGAGCTGAGGTATTCTGTTTATGTAATTCCTATTTGACATTGCCACTTGTTCTCTTTCCCCAGTATTCTCTGAAATGTATTGGTTTAATATTTGCAGTGTTGCCTTTTGATAGGTAGGGTTTGGTGCTTTGTGAGTCCTGGTAATGCTGTCAGGATACGGTGGGTTTGCTATGGGTTCTAAATGGGCAGCGTTTGTAGTAGTTCCTAATGTGCCTGGCGGTTTGCACTGGATTATAGTAACGTAGAAATCTTTTAGTCTTTCTTTATCCATACACTCATTAAAAGACATGTTTACTAAAAGTTAGTGTATGGTAACATTATGCAAATATTTATGCAAATAAGGCCACTTATGCAAATGAGGCCCCGCACGGAGTCTCCGCACATGGCCCCGCACCCCCCTTGGGCCGCCCCTGCATGTATGATTTTCTCCCAGTTGGTGAGAGGTCTTACGTGTGCAGTAGGTGCAAGGAGCTCTTTGCTCTCAGGGAACGAGTCCGTTCTCTAGAGGCTAGAGTAGCAGACTTGGAAAACATAAGAAAGACAGAGAGGTACATAGACGAGACCTACAGGGATATAGTCCTGAAGTCCCACCTCCAGTCTGGCAGCATCCCTGTTGCCATGGAGGAGAGAGGTCATGTGACAGGAGAGCATCACCCTGGTGTGGCAGGAAGTGATCCTGTAACTAGGACCTGTCCTCCAGGTGATGTAAAACCCTCTTGCACCGAGGAAGTTTCTCCAGGGCCATGTGCCCATGAGGGAAGGGTTAGGACAGTCGTTATAGTTGGTGATTTGATCATTAGGCATGTAGATAGCTGGGTGGCTGGTGGATGTGAGGATCGCCTGGTAACATGCCTGCCTGGTGTGAAGGTAGCGGACCTCACGCACCACCTAGATAAGGTCTTAGATAGTGCTAGGAAGGAGTCTGCTGTCTTGGTACATGTCGGTACCAATGACATAGGAAAATGTGGTAGGGAGGTTCTGGAGGCTAAATTTAGGCTTTTAGGTAGGAAGTTGAAATCCAGAACTTCCAGGGTAGCGTTCTCCAAAATGCTTCCCGTTCCACATGCAGGACCAAAAAGGCAGTCAGAGCTCCGGAGTCTCAATGCTTGGATGAGACAATGGTGCAGAGATGAGGGGTTTGGATTTGTTAGGAACTGGGGTACATTCTGGGGAAAGGAGGGGCTCTTCCGAAGGGATGGGCATCACCTTAACCGGGATGGAACCAGGCTGCTGGCATTAACCTTTAAAAAGGAGATAGAGCAGCTTTTAAACTCGATAATAGGGGAAAGCCGACAGTTGCCCAAGAGCGGATGGTTCGGAAGAATGTATCCTTGAAGGATACTACCAAAAGCAGAGAGGTTCCAAAAAAGAGTAAAGTAGCCCAAATGCCCTCGAGTATGGAGCAGACAGAGCTTAAAGATCCCAAATTACCCATGTCTACAAATAGCCAAATTAATATGAATAAAATACAGTCTCTAAAATGCTTGTATGCAAATGCTAGAAGTCTAAAAAATAAGATGGGAGAGTTAGAATATATAGCACTAAATGAGAGGTTAGATGTGATTGGAATATCAGAGACATGATGGAAGGAGGACAACCAGTGGGACACTGTGATACCTGGGTACAAACTATATCGTAATGATAGAGCTGATCAAATTGGTGGAGGGGTTGCGCTCTATGTTAGAGAGGGCATTGAGTCAGAAAGGATTAAAGTTTTGCAGGAAACAAAATATGCTGTAGAATCTCTATGGATTGAAATTCCATGTAAAAAGGGGAAGGCGATGGCGGTGGGGGTGTACTATCGACCGCCTGGCCAGAATGAACAAATGGATGATGAAATGCTCAAAGAAATCAAGGAAGCTAACAAAAGTTACAGCGCGGTAATAATAATGGGCGATTTCAATTACCCCGGTATCGACTGGGTCAGTGTCACGGCAGTACATGTTAGGGAGATAAAGTTCCTAGATGACATAAATGACTGCTTCTTGGAGCAACTGGTCCATGAACTGATGAGAGGGGAAGCCATATTAGACCTAGTCCTTAGTGGAACACCAGATCTAGTGCAAGAGATAAGGAGCCACTTGGCAATAGCGATCATAGCATGATCGCCTTTGATTTAATTAGTGGAGGAGGGATAGTAAAGAAATCCACAGTACTACCTTTTAACTTTTGAAAGGGAGACTATGATAAAATGCAGAAAATAGTTAAGAAAAAACTAAAAGGAGCAGTTGCAAAGGTTAAAGACTTACATCAAGCTTGGGAGTAGTTGAAAAATACTATCTTGGAAGCCCAGACCAGCTGTAATCCACGCTTTAAGAAAAGTGGAAGGAAGTCCAAAAAACTGCCAGCATGGTTTAAAGGTGAGGTCAGAGAGGCTGTTGTTGCCAAGAAAGCATCTTTCAGGAAATGGAAAAAAGAGCCAAACGATGAAACCTGGAAACAGCACAAGCACTGGCAGGTCAAATGCAAGGCATTGATAAAGAAGGCAAAGAGAGAATTTGAGAAAAAGCTTGCTGCGGAAGCAAAAACGCGAAATAAAGATTTTTTCAAGTACATTTGTAGCAAAAAACCTGTGAGAGAGTCAGTTGGACCATTAGATGATAGAGGAGTTAAAGGGGCATTAAGAGGCGACAAGGCGATAGCGGAGAGACTGAATGAATTCTTTGCTTCGGTCTTTACTGAGGAAGATGTAGGAATGTTACCCATGACTGAAGTGGTATTTAAAGGTGCGGAAGAATTGAAGGAAATATCGATACATCGGGAAGATGTATTATAACTATTAGATAAATTGAAGAGTAGCAAATCACCTGGGCCGGATGGTATACAACCAAGGGTGTTGAAAGAACTGAAATATGAGATTGCAGACCTGCTATTAGTAATGTGTGAACTGTCATTAAAATCATCTCTAATACCTGAAGATTGGCGGATCGCCAATGTAACACCAATTTTTAAAAAGGGTTCGAGGGTTGATCCGGGAAACAACAGACCGGTGAGCCTCACGTCAGTACCGGGAAAAATGGTAGAAACCATCATAAAGAATAAAATTACTCAGCATGTAGATAGTCATGGCCTAATGGGAGACAGCCAACATGGCTTTAGACAAGGAAGATCTTATCTTACTAATCTGTTATGTTTTTTTGAATGTGTGAATAAACAGGTGGACAAAGGTGAGTCGGTTGATATAGTGTATCTGGACTTTCAGAAAGCCTTTGACAAGGTCCCTCATCAAAGACTTTTGGCAAAACTAAAGAGTCATGGATAGGAGGCAGTGTACTACTGCGGATCAGGAACTGGTTAAAAGATAGAAAGCAGAGGGTAGGGCTAAATGGCCAATTTTCCCAATGGAGAAAGGTGAATAGTGGTGTACCCCAGGGATCTGTGCTGGGTCCACTGCTTTTTGACATATTCATAAATGACCTGGAAGGTGGAATAACAAGTGAGGTTATCAAATTTGCAGATGACACAAAACTATTTAAAGTTATTAAAACCCAAGAGGATTGTGGAAAATTGCAAGAGGATCTTGATAAATTGGAAGACTGGGCATCAAAATGGCAGATGAAATTTAGTGTGGACAAGTGCAAAGTTATGCACCTAGGGAAGAACAACCCAAACTATGGTTACATGATGCAAGGTTCCACATTAGGAACCACCACCCAGGAAAAAGATTTAGGCGTCATTGTGGATAACATGTTAAAACCCTCGGCCCAGTGTGCAGCAGCAGCCAAGCGAGAAAATAGAATGCTAGGTATCATAAGGAAAGGAATGGAAAATAAAACAAAAGATATTATAATGCCTCTATACCGTTCCATGGTGAGATCGCACCTTGAATATTGTGTGCAATTCTGGTCGCCATATCTTAAAAAGGATATAGCGTTATTAGAAAAGGTTCAGAGAAGAGCCACCAAAATGGTAAAGGGGATGGAATGATACTCCTATGAAGAAAGGCTAAAAAGGTTAGGGCTCTTTAACCTGGAAAAGAGACGGCTGAGGGGAGATATGATAGAAGTCTATAAATTAATGAACGGAGTGGAACGGGTAAACGTAGATCGACTGTTTACTTTATCAGAATATAGGAAGACTAGGGGACATGCAATGAAGCTACAGGGTAAACTATTTAAGACTAATAAAAGAAAATATTTTTCACTCAACGTGTAATCAAAGTCTGGAATTTGTTACCGGAGGATGTAGTAAAGGCTGTTAGTGTAGCTGGATTTAAAAAAGGTTTGGACAAGTTCCTGGAGGAAAGGTCCATAAACCATTATTAAGAAGGGACCCAGGATATCAATGCTTGACCTAGTACAAGCATTGCAGAACCTGTGTCTTTTGGGGAAACTGCTAGGTACATATGACCTAGATTGGCTACTGTTGGAAACAGGATACTGGGCTTGATGGACCTTGGTCTGACCCAGTATGGCATATCTTATGTTCTTATGTTCTTCCGTGTCCAGCATCTTCCCCTCTCTTCCCTTTCATCCCTCTCCAAGTCCAGAATCTCATTGTCTTTTCTCTTCCCCTGTATCCAGCATGAGTCTGCATCAGGTGTGTGTGTGTGTGTAAGCATCAGATAATAGCAGGCAGGAACTGTGATGCAGCTCTGGAGCCTTAGGTAAGCGCTTCCAGAAGGCCTACGCTCTAGGTGGCTACATAGATCACCTAATGGTAGTGTGAGCCCTGTTCTTACCTCCTGGCTGTGAGTTCTGTTCTTTCTTCCTTGGCTCTCTCTCCTTAGATGCTTTTCACAAACTGCAAACCTGACTGTCCCTCTGGCACAGGTTGCTGAAATGTTTCTGTTTTTTCCTTCTGTCTAATTTTCTCTGTTTCTCTTCTTACTCAGCTTTCCAGTCTCATGTTCAGGGCTTCACTCCCCCTGGTCTGAAAAGGGAGGGGGAAACTCTGTTTTTCTCTCTCTAGCACAGTCCCTACTTTTTTCACAGGCTTCCTGCTCAAAGTTCCATGGATTCCTTTAATATTTTGCCCTGGAGATTAACTCTTGGCATGAGCCTGCCCATGCCCTCTATGCTTCCCTATGGGAGCTTCTGAGTGACACTTTCATGTCAAACATTCCCCATCTGGAGTGGGGAAAAGAGTCTCCTGCTCTGCTGATGTCAGCTCCTGTAGTCTGAGGGACACAAGGCTTTTCCTGTTTCATGCTTGGCTGCCTGGAGTCCAACTTCCGCCCCTGAGAGGTAATTTAAAACTGTTTTGTCTTTGTACTATCTACAATAGGTATCCCAATATGCAACGGGTTACAATACTCCAAATGATTCAGGACTACTGCCTAAACAACCAGTCAAAGACCAACTGTCTAATAAGCCAAAAGCGTAGGAAGGCTTTTTTAGGTGTGTTTTGCTCATGTGATAATGCCTGTTGGGAAGAATCCATCTTTCTATCCTTCCAACTGCATCCATGGGTTTGTTTGCCTTATACTGTACACTGGAGAAAGGTAGGTTGCCAACTGGCTTCAGATTCGCCCAACAGACTTGATCCAGTCCTGGGTTTACCCCACTGCATGTAGGGACTTGAAATCTTGCTTTTCTTGTGGAGTGCAATAGAGAGATCAAAAGTAAAAGTCCCTGCATGCAATGGGGTAAACCCAGGACTAGATCACACCTGTTGGGCAAATCTGGAGCCAGTTGGCAACCCTAGAGAAAAGTAGGGGGACAATAAGAAGACGATAGTGCAGTGGTGGAAAAGTCAGGCCCCTCAATCCAAACAACCAGCAATGTGATAAAGTTGGTGCTCTGGGGACCCCAATCCCTGTAGCACAAACAAAAAGTGGAAAAAAAATCATGGAGGCATGATTTTTATGAACCAAATGGTGCCCAACCCCCCACCAGCAGAAGAAGAGGTAAGAAGTCATGGCCAGAAATAAGCAGCTTACCAACAAGAACCCAAACCCCACTGACAAGAAGAGAGGAGCCAATCTAGTGGCCAAAAGGGGAGGATAATGAAGAGAGGAGGGAAAGAGTGCAAAAAGAGGGGGGAGGGTACAGGGGAGGGAGGGATGAAAGAAAAGGTGTTTGCTGGGGAAAGCGCATGAGAGGGAGAGGGGAGAATGTGTGTATACCTTTTACCACATGCATACATTGCCCAACACACACTCACTACACCAGCAAGACATCCCACCCGTACATTCCCACAAATGTATTCCTACACTGTAATACCTCACCTACATACCCCACACACTCACCCTTCACACACACCTCATACAATCCTCCCTCCCATACTTTTACACATCTACCACAGCCCCTACCATCCTATCAAGCTACACTTTACTATGGCTCTTTCCACTGAGTTTCCATCAGAGGGGAGGGGATATGCACCATTGTGTTACACTATAAGTGTGCACTTGTCTACATGTTCACTGCTGCAATCTGACCTTACAAAGAAAGGGAAGAATCAATCAAGGCTCTGAATCCTACAACTTATGAGGACTTTAACTGCTCTCAGCACTGGTGACAAGTTAAGTGTTGCTGGAGATTTCTTTTCGCTGTTCACAGTAGTTTGTTTTAGTGAGATTAAGTTTTTGTCAGCAGGTCGACATCCAGTTAATGGCTAATAAGCACTCTACCAGACTCCTTTCCCCCAACTACAAAGATGAAAGAATCTGAAAATTAACTGTGTTATTTTGTTAACTGTATAACTGTAATATTGCAAGTCCATATATCTGAGCATCATCTTTAAAACATACAAAAAGACACTGAACAAAATTGGGGACAAATGGGAGCCCTGTGGCACCCTGCATAGTGGGGTCCAAACCTCAGATACACAGGTTCAACATCTGGCTCTTTATTATCACTTGTGGGTAAGGGGCCTCCATTGGCTGTCTTTATAACCCTAGCAGATTAAAACTTTTAAGACCTTCCTGCATCTAATGCAATTAGTATGTGATGTTTTGGAGGGAACTACGTGAAGAATTATAGACATTGTTCCTAGACAGATGTTTTTGTCAGGATAGCTTTAAACCAATGAAGAAGCCTGCCTTGAATACCCAAGTTAGTGAGTCATTTTGTAAACAATAAATGGTTTATAAAGACGTGCATGGCAAAAATATTTGGTCTGGTTTGTTTTCGGATTCTGAATTATTCAGATCATTCAAGTCCATTAAATTCAATATGGGAAACAATTTTGTACTCAAACAGTGCAAATCCATGCAAATTTGCTTAAAACTTGATGGCAGGCATTTGCCTCACAGACAGCAATACTCCAAGACACTCGTATAAAGACTGTCATTAAAACCGCACAGCAGGAAAAGAGGGACAAATGGCTTTAATAGTGCATGAAAACTCCAAGACACTATGCAGGGGCAAAGCGGCATAGAAAGAATGAAGACTGCAGTGCGAGGCGCAAAGCATCACCAGCATTAGCACGAAGACTCCCCCCTAAGACACTGGAAGAGTGGTAAAGTGGCACTGAAATTGGCATGGAGACGCCAAGACACCAGGGGAGGACTACAGCAGCACCAACATCGACACCAAGATGCCAAAGGCAATGAGGATGAAATGTTTTGGCGCTAGTGTTAAATGGGGGTGGGTTATTCCCAAATATTGGGCCATTTTGGTTCAGTGGACAGGTTAGCATTCTAGCTGCAATTAATATTCAAGGTCTCCTGAAGTACTTGAGAGCATGACATTTTTAGCTTAGAAATGGTATCCTGGAGGGCACTTAGTAACTGAGGGGTATGTGATGCAGGAAGGGAGACACTAAGGGACTGCAGAAGGGGAAAACTAAGTCAACAACAGTTGAATAAAGCCCCAAGAGATGTACAAAGAAAGGAAATTCCAGCATTTATGTACAAAGACAATGAATTGAATAGCCGTTATAGTTGATGATTCAATCATATGGCATCTAGAATGCTGCATGACTGGTGGACATGAGGATCGCCTGGTAACATATCCAGCTGGTATGAAGGTAGCAGACCTCATGCACCACCTAGACAAGGTTTTAGATAGTGCTGGGGAGCAGTCTGCTGTCTTAGTATATGTTGATACCAATGACATAGGAAAGTGTGGGAGGGAGGTTCTGGAGGCCAAATTTAAGCTTTTAGGTAGGAAGTTGAAATCCAGAACTTCCAGGGTAGCATTCTCAGAAATATTTCCCCGTACGACGCGCAGGACCCAAAAGGCAGGCAGAGCTCTGGAGTCTCAATGCGTGGATGAAACGATGGTGCAAAGAAGAGGGTTTTGGATTTGTTAGGAACTGGGCAACATTCTGGGGAAGGGAGGGGCTTTTTGGAAGGGATGGGTTCCACCTTAACCTGGATGGAACCAGACTTCTGGCATTAATCTTTAAAAAGGAGATAGAGCAGCTTTTAAATTAGATAATAGCGGAAAATTGACAGGTGCCCAAGAGTACATGGTTCGGAAGGATGTGTTTCTTGAAGGATTCTAGCAAAGAGGAAGTTAAGACATCCCGACAGAAAGGTTCCAATAAAGATAAAAGTAACCCGGATACCCTTAAGTACAGAGCTGAAAAATTACAAATTATCTCTATCAAATGGTAACCAGATTAATATGAATAAAATGCATCCTCTAAAATGCCAGTATGAAAATGCTAGAAGTCTAAAAAATAAGATGGGAGAACTAGAATATATAACAGTAAATGAAAGGTTAGATATGATTGGCATCTCAGAGACCTGGTGGAAGGAGGCCAACCAATTGGGAAACTATGATACCTAGGTACAAACAATATCACAATAATAGGGTAGATCAAATTGTTGGAGGGCATTGAGTCACATAGGATTAAAGTTTTGCAGGAAACAAAATGCACTGTAGAATCTCTATAGATAGAAATTCCATGTAAAAAGGGGAAGCAATGGCGGTGGGGGTTGTCATGAAGAAGACTCTTCTGAACCTATGGAAGTAGGACAAGATGAGGATTTGCTTTCAGAAACTGATAGGCAGTCTGAGCACATGGCTCAGTGTTTGCAAAGAAGAAGTAAACAAAGAGAGTCACGAGCTAGAAAGACACGCCCCTGCTGTGACGTATTCCCTAGCTCAGGAGGTAATGAGTTTCACCTGTTTCAGGGCAGGGCTCAGCTAAGCCCTGAGAGTTACAATGATAAAAAGTGGTCATTAGCTTGGACCGAGCAGAGCAGGAAGGAGGAGGAGAACAGCAAGCAGAACAGAGAGCAGATTGAGAACCGGGAGAAAGAGAACCAGCAAGGAAGCCAGCAAAGGAGCACGCTGACTAGAAGGAATCAAGAAGGAGTGAGAATCAAGGGAGTCACATTCCTGAGGCCAGAAGGAAGCAACCCAGGATGGGTGTTGTCTGGTAAAGGCAGGAGAGAAAGGAATCTTCCTGAGAGGCAGGCTTGGCAAAGCTCACACGTTCCAAGGAGAGAGACAGGCTGGCTGGAGAATACTGGTACATCTGAGGGGAAAGTTAATAGGCTGGGAGGCAAGCAAACACAAGCCGTGTTTGAGAACCAGTCTGACCCTGCAGAGTGGAGAGTTCCTTCCCTTTCAAAGCCAAAAGGTAGGCTCAACAATTCATATAAGTTTGAACACAGCTATAAAGCAGTTCCCTATAGTTACCAGAAAGTAGCAAACTCCCTGGACAAAAACTACAGCATATATGGTAGTTTACAACCCTGCTCAGGAGAGTGTTACAGAGAGAAACAATGTGAGGTCAGAGAAACCGTTTGTTTCAGAGATCAGGATAGCAGTTTACTGCCACGCCCTGCTATACCTGAGGCTGAAGAAATGCAGATAGACTCTGTCCCTAATGAAATAGTGGATGATCGGATGGACTGTACATTATCTTTGGCTGACCATGTGAATTCCTTATGCTAAACAGTGTCTGAGAGAGATGGTAAAAGCAGCAGAAGAAAAGGGAACATTTTCCTTGCTAATTGAAGCTGTTGTGATTTTGTTTTGTATCAAGCACTGCATGTTTAAAGCCTGAAGCTGACAAGGCTAATTTACCTGAGTTCATATATAATTTCCTCAAGCCAAATGTATGGCATGTTTTGTCCTGAGTTATTCCCTTGCATTTAATCCGTTGGGAAGGGGAAAATAAATTCTTGTCATTGCCTGAAACCATTCGACTGCAACTCATCTGTACTCAAAGGGTAAAGGGACTCACATTCCCAGAAGGCCTTGCAGAGTTAAAGCAAGCCCACACTCTCTGAGGCAGGAACACCACAGGCAGACCAAGTCTCAGCACCCTAGGCATTGGGCTGGCCACCGTGAGGGTGACAGGGTGTACTACTTGACTGCCTGGCCAGAATAAATAATTGGATGATGAAATGCTAAGAGAAATCATGGAAGCTAATGAAAGTAACAACACAGTATTAATTGGTGATTTCAACTACCCTGGTATCAATGGGTCAGTGTCACTGCAGGGCCTGCTAGGGAGATAAGTTTCTAGATAAAATAAATGACTGTTTCTTGGAACTGACAAGAAGGGAAGCTATTTTGGACCTAGTCCATGAACACAGGATCTGGAGCAAGAGATAATGGTGTTGCAGCTGCTTGGCAATAGTGATCATAGCATGACTGCATTTGATTTAATAAATGAAAGCAGGATGGCAAGGAAATCCACAGAACTACCTTTTTTTTTTTTTTACAAACTTTATTTATATATAAACCATTATATACATAACTTTCGATACAAACAAAAAGATATACAACAACACGCCGCCACGGAGTGGAGTCTTATCTCCGTCGCGGCACAAACCATAGATAGTCATGTATACAGAACAGTTGTCAGAGCGCCCATAGTCATTTTCCATTTTCTGTTTATTTTTTGAAGACTTAGTCTAGGGTACCCCCTATCCTCCCCAACCACCCCCCCCAACCGCCCCCCCCCCGGTGTCGTCGCAACCCGTAACTCCACCTAGCTCAATAACCTATGTTCACTATTTCGTTCCGGCAGCGGGGGCCTAAGCTTTGAATGTAAGGTTCCCATATCAACATAAAAGTGGACCAGCGCTTTACAGAGCCCCGGGCCCACCAACGCTCTTCGAGCATCAGCTGATGGAAACCATTGCGCCATACCAGGACCGAGTGTTGGTGTTGATCTATCCATCTATGGAGAATCGGACCTTTCCCCACCAGACAGGCCTTACGCACCAATAGTCGCTCCACCTTCCCCCCGGTAGTGTTGGATGCAAGTGATCGAAAATAACTAGAATGTTAGTCCACGGAAATCTTTGCTGCAGCAACCCCATAAGGTACCTGTGAATACGGGACCAGTAGGGAAGGATGCGCCTGCACTGCCACCACATATGAGTTAGGGAGGCCAAGGGTAGAGAGCATCTAGGACAAGACCCGTCTTGTGTAATATGAGTCCTCAAAGCCCGCCGAGGCGAAAAGTGCACTCGTGTCAGGGCCTTATATTGAATCTCCCTCCATCGCGCTCCCCCCACCAAGGTTGGTATCCGCCCTATTGCCGCACCGATCGTGCCGGGCTGCACCCCCAGCCCGTTCATCTGCCCAAGCTATCTCCACCCGCTCATAATCCGGGTCGTACCCCAAAGCACTCCAGCCTAGACTTCAGTCCCCGTATTGCTGGTGGTGCCCGCGCCGCCAAGGTCAAAAAAATTCAAGAAGCTGCGCCGATCTATCCACCTCCAGTTCCTCTCTGGGCAGTTTGACCACGTAGTGAGAGAGTTGGAGGTACGCAAAATGTTGTGTGGAGGGCAGTTGAAATTCCTCTCTAAGCTCTGAGAATGACTTACATTTACCGGTAAGGTCTACTACATGCCCTATATACCGTATGCCCTGTCGATGCCATAACTGAAACGCCTTAGAATCGGAGCCCGGCAGGAACTGTACGTTTCCACGTATGGGGAGCCAGCTAGACACCTGCCAGTTCCTTTGCCAAAAGCTATTTAATTGTCGCCAGGTACGGCGCAGCGCATTTAACATAAAATTTTGCGCGAGACGCCTTGGTAGTTGCGAACTGTCCACATGCAGGACTCCCATCAGCGAGAGGGGAGCCACAAAGGCCGCTTCTAAGTCCCGTGGAGTGTATACGTTTGTGTCGCCCAAATAGTCCCCGAGATGACGAGCTTGACACGCCAAAGCATAAAGCCGTATATCCGGGAGCCCAAGGCCCCCCTTGCTCCATTTGCCAACCATACGGGATATTGGGATCCGCGCTTTAGCCCCCTTCCACAGGAAACGTTGAATCTCCTTTTCCAACCTAAGCTGGTCTCGCCGCAATAACCACACGGGTAGGGTTTGCAACCAGTACAGTATACGAGGCAGCACCACCATTTTGAATGCTGCAATTCTCCCCATCAGCGATAAAGGTAACGGATTCCACGCCATCAACTGGCTCCGTACCCCAAATAAAACTCTCTCGAAGTTAATATGGTAGAGGTCTCGCGGCAGCCTCGTCAACACAACACCTAAATATTTGAACGTCGGGTCTGCCCATTTCAGAGGAAACCCCTCCTCCCCCCAGTGCCCTCGTAACTGCCCCGAAACATCTAAGGCCTCTGATTTCTCTTCATTGATTCGGAGACCCGCAAAACTACCAAATAATCGAAATTCCCGTAACAGTCGGGGCAGAGATGCCCGTGGATCTAGGAGGTGTACCAGCATGTCATCGGCGAAAGCCGACATCTTAAACCCTTGATTGCCGATCGTAACTCCACGAATTTGCGGGTCAAGCTCTATACGCCTTATTAGGGGATCTATGGACAGAACAAACAATAGAGGGGATAATGGACAGCCTTGCCTGGTACCCCTATACAGGGGAAAGGGATCCGATAAGACCCCATTACAGAGTACTCTAGCCGTCGGTGTATCATAGAGACGCTTAACCATGTCACAAAAAGCCTGTCCCAGGCCGTACAGTGGTAATAGGTGCTGCAAATATGTCCAGTCGACCCGGTCAAAGGCCTTTTCAGCATCAAAACTCACCAATAGGGATGGAAGCCGGTGACCATGCACCCACTCCAACGACGTTAAGATTTTGCGAATATTACGGACCGCATAGCGGCCTCTCACAAACCCCACCTGAGAAGCATGAACAATATCCCCCAATAATCCCGCTAGTCGTTCAGCCAAAATCTTGGCCATCAGCTTCATATCAAAATTTAGCAGGGAGATCGGTCTGTAGGAAGCCGCCTGCAGCGGGTCTTTGCCCGGCTTGGGTATCAACGTAATATACGCCTGATTTTCTCCCCATCGTCTACCCTTACCTTCCATTCTCTGCCGGTGCACATCCACTAACAGAGGGCTAACCCAGTTCGACAATAGTTTATAAAATTCCGCCCCATATCCGTCCGGTCCCGGAGATTTATAGCAGTTAGCCTTCTTAATGACAAGTTGCACCTCCTCTAGGGTTATCGGGCTCCCCAGCAGGGCCCGTTGTTCGTCTGTCACCTTGGGGAGCGCTAGCCCCTGGAGGTAATTTTCCATAGTAGTGGGGTCAGTCCCCCCCGCTGAGTACAAGTTCTGAAAGAAACCCCTAAAAATTGCACTTATCACGTCCCGTTTCTGCTGTAGTATACCTCTCTCATCCCGAAGCGCCGCTACCCCCGCCCGCCCCTCTGGCCCTTCAAGCAGCGTCCCAATAATTTCCCCGGTTTATTGCCAAAACACTGTAAGCGATATTTGTAATACAGTATCGATTTCTTGGCTCTCTGATGGAGTAGTTCATTTAAGGCAACCTGTAGTTCCCATAGTCGTTTCCGATTGGGCACGGTAGGGGTATGGCCACTTAGCACCCGCGCTTGCGACACCTGCTGCTCCAACCTAATTATTCGTTCTGCCAATATTCTCCGCTTTCGAGCTGCAAAGCCGATGATATCCCCGCGCAGCACCACTTTGGCCGTTTCCCAAACCAGTTCCGGGTCGTCCTTGTGGACCTGGTGGTTTACTTCAAAATCACGCCAGCGCTGATCCAGAAACTGCCGAAAGTGGTGGTCATGATAAAGCTCGATGGGGAACCGCCATAATACGAGATGATCTGGTCTCGCTCCCCCAGTGCAACTCAAACCAAACCATAGCATGGTCAGAGATTTCCAAGGGTCCTATTTGCGCCTCTTCCACTTGGGCAAAGGTAGTGGTGGAGAGCAAAAGGTAATCTAATCTCGCGCTGGTCCCATGCGCCCGCGAGATATGTGTAAACTTTCTCAGACGGGTGTAGCAGTCTCCAGGGATCAACCAGGTTCAGACGGGCCCGAAAGCGTTGCAGCACTTGGGAGCCAAGCACCCTATCTCTCGTCTCCTTGGCAGCAGAGGTATCTAAACTGACGTCGAGAACACCATTAAAGTCCCCCCCTATAAGCATAGGCACGTCCGGTAGTTGTTCAATTTTGGCTGCAATGCCGTTAAGAAAATCCCGATCGAAGACATTGGGGCCATATACATCGCCCAGTATAATATCCCGATCCTCTAACAATCCGTATAGCAGCAAAAATTTTCCATTGGGATCAGCCCATTGTCGGTGTAACGTGAAGCGCACCCGTTTATGAATAAGTATAACCACCCCCCATTTCTTTCCCAGTGCAGGCGCACCCCATGTCTGACCCACCCAGTCTCGACACAATTTAGCATGTTCTTCGGCCGTCTGATGGGTCTCTTGCAATAGCGCAATGTCACATCGCTGCCGAGATAATGCCTTGCGCACTGTATAGCGCTTAAGCGGGTTACCAAGGCAACAAACAGTCCAGGTTATTATTCTCAGAGGGTTCCTGCCTGGTGACGTCCCCGCTGCCGGCACATCGTGCTCAAGGAGACCCCCCCAGCCTGGGGCCTCCCCAGATATCTACTAAGATAGATTTTATTAGCTCCTTGTAGAAGTTGTAAGGTGCGACGACCATTCCCCCCTCCCCCCCCCCACCTAACCCCTTACCCCCGAACCTGGTGACCCTTCCCCTACCCTCCCCCCCTAGCGAGAACTTACCCCAACTAATGCGCCCAATCCCCCCCCATCCCCTATTCTCTGCCTCCTATCTACAGGGCTCCCTACACCTACCCCCAACTAGGAAGCCCTCCCGAGACCACTCTGAGCACGCCCCCCTTCCCCCCTCAGACCCGAAAGCAACTGTCTACTACCCGCCGCCCCACCCTTAATCTCCCTTAGTTATAGGGACGAGCCCCGCCCCCTCTTCATTGGGCACCTCTCCTCCTCCCGTCAGACCTTCCCTCAAGGGAGAAACCACCGCACCAGGCCTTGCCTACAGATGGGATCGCTTGCAATAAATTGAAAGTGGGCCCCCCCCCCCCCTCAGGAGTACACCTCCAGTCTTCCACATCCCTCCCTTACCTCGGCAAACTTCTGCAGCAAGAAAGAAAAGAAAAAGAAAGCAACACTCCGCCCTCTCCCTTCGGTATTATAACACAAAAACAAAGGACATTTTCTGAACGAAAAATAGCATACTTCTGCTTGTAACAATAATAAACAACTTGTCTTCTCTTTTTTTTTTTTTTTTTTATTTTTCCTTTCTTCTCCCTCTCTTTCCTTTCTTCTCTCCCCCTTCTTTTTTTTTCCTTTTCCTTCCCTTCCTTCTTCCCCTACCTTCTTAAAAAAAAAAAATCCCATACACAATAACTGTTCTCGGTAACATAAGATTTTTACAATAACACGGCAAACTTTGTACTGTAAAAGGCTTTACTAAGGACAACTGACAGAAAATCCCTAAGGGGATACTACTGAGTGATTGCCTAAACACCAACTGGAGCGACCCAAAAATGTCAATCGCCGGGTTCAGGGAGTGCTGAACATTGGTCGACCTCAGACTAACAGGGTGGCCCGAAAGGTGCGCAAGCATCTTGAGATTTGAAACCAAATGGGCAATAAAAGCTGCCAGTCATGGGGGTGTTGTCGAGAGGGGTGAATGATGCAGAGGAATAAGTGGGCAAGTGTGTGTATGGGAGGGGCTTAGCTATAGCTATAGTTATAGGCAAAAATGTCCACTGCATCATCCGGGCAGATAGCCAGGAATTCTGGAATCGTTTGAGAGTTTATCTGGTAGGGTGGTAGCCGGCTAAGCCGACCATAAATAAAACAGTAGCAAAACATCATAACAGAAAACATAAATCTTTGATATGCTTAAATTATTCTCAGCCCCTGACACGTTTCCCTATTGGTCAGCAGTAATACTCTTAGTTATGAGAGCTAATGGTGCCGGGTCGCTGTGCTGGGAATATTAGGTGTTCCCCTGCTACAGGTCTCCCTTGTTCCCCCAACAATCGGGAGCAGGCGTATTGGCAAAATAGTCCCAGCGGAAGATAAGGTCTAACAGGATTGTGCAGCATGCGTTGTGAATGTTAATACAGCTCCAGCCAGAAGAGAGGGGTTAGGCCCCTCCCACTAGAATCTTACTGCACCCATGTCCGTGGGAGCTGCACGTGTAAGGTTTCCGCCGCTTTAAGCTGTTCCGGTGAGCGGTTTGAGGGGAAGCATGGTTTAGTGCTCAGGACTCCCTCGTCTCCACTGGCCATTTCACGCCACAAAATGTGCCATGTCTCCCAAACCTCCCGGTGGCAGGGACTCCCTTCACTTCGATGGCAACAACTGGCACCCCTCCGGGGTAAGCCAATTCGCCCCCGCCGAATCTGCAACCTATCATTGTGCCTTGTTCCCCATGTCAATCAAAGATATTAGCCAAAGAAATCTTCCAGGGCCAGAGGTTGGTCTTGCGGACGGAATCTGGGGAGACCAAGGGATAAGGTTCTCGAGGGCTAAATACTTTGTTGCCATATAGAACTATTTGTATCCGTAGTTGTAGACATGGAACACAAAGTTACTGGGCAATTGCAAGATGTTAGATTGTATCTCCCTCTCGTTACTTTCCAAATAAAAGGTTCTCAACGTTATATGGTTGGAGTGGGGTAGATCACAATGTAGGAGTCGCTGACGCTGCTGTTTTTTGCAGATAAAGCCTATTCACATATTCCTCTGCAGCGGAGGCGGAGTCAAAGGTGCGATGCGCTCCCTCACTGAGCACATGGAGTTTGGCGGGGTATTGCACAGAAAACCTGATCCCGGCATCAATCAGCTTTCCGCAAAGGGGGGCATATTCCTTCCTTTTCCTGCTCAGGACGACTGAATAGTCCTGGGCTACACGAATTTTGGTATTATTAAATACCACTTCCCCTTCTGCCGTGCTGTTTTAAGAATCTGCTCCTTCTGCGGAAAGTGGAGAAATTTAGCCAATACAATCCTGGGGCGAGGGTCGCGAGGCTGTTTAACCCCAACCCGTGCACCCTTTCTATACAGAGTTTACCTCCCAATGCACTTTCCACAATCTGCTGGGCCAAGGCCTCTAGGTAACCTCGCAGGTCTTTATCCAAAACTGTTTCAGGGATTCCCAGGAAGCGCAGGTTATTCCGTCGAGACCTGTTCTCCAATCGTCAAGTTTGGCTTCATGGTGGGATATTTGAGATTTCAAGCCCGCCACCTCCGCAGTCAGCGCTTCCACTTTTCCTCCGCCAAGCCCACCCGCTCTTCGGCCTCCTGCTGTCTTTGACTCAGCATGTCAAATGCAGATTTCAGCCCATCAATTTTCTCATGTAGGCTTCAAATTGAGGCAGCAAGGCAGTCTTCACAGCCGCTGACATCTCGTCGATGGAGACAGGAGACTTCGGTGATTGCGGTGATGCCGGCATTTGGGCTGATTCCGCCATCTTAGTTGAGCCGTCCCACGCTCCCGATCTCTCCGCAACGATTTTCCCGCGGTCGCCATGCAGTAGAGCAATCCAGGTGCCCTATTAAAATCTGCCGGTACTCCGATGCAAGTAGTTGCCTTTTCGGCGGGTGAAGGCAGCAGTAAACGGCTCGAAATCGCCGGTAATGTCCGGGGGTTCTGGGACTAGCTCAGGATGCGACCTCTACCGTGTGCGCATCACGTGGTCTCTCCAGAACTACCTTTTAACTTTCAAAAGGGAGACTAGCAGGTATGTTTACTAAACTGCGTTAATGTCACCCGCGTTAGGTTCCGCGGTAAAAGTACAGATGCCCATATAAAGGCATGGGCGGTGCATTAGCATGGCAAGCTGCGTGAGCCAACGCGTGGTATAGGGCGCCCTGGGCTAATGCGTGTTACAAAGTGCTATACAAGGCACCTAGCATAAGGCTCCCTACAAGGCGCCCTACAAAATGCCGTAAGCTAAGGTGCCCCAGGTCCAGGTGCCACAATGATGTTAAGGTGACCCAAGATATGGTGCCGTAGGGGCAGTAAGGTGGCCCAAGTTGAAAAACATGAAATGTAAGGCTGAAACCCAGATGTAACCCTAACACTGCACCGAGCACCAAGTAAAGGCAATGGACAAGTGATGAAAGGAAGGAAGGGTGGGAGCTGATGGACCTGCCAAGTCTGCGTGCAGCCTATGTGGCAGCCGGTAAAGTGGACAAACATATCGGAGGCAGCTGTACAGATGCACAGGGTGTTGGTAATGTAAACTGCTACAATGACAGTGGGTGGCAGAGGATGGGGATACGTGTCCACCAGTGGAGGTAGAGGTGGCAAGACAAGTGCAATGATAGGAGGACAGAGGAGTAGTAGTGCTATGCAGAGCAGACACAGGAGAGGCAAGCATGAAGAGCCGCAATGCAGAAAAGGGTACCAGCGCAGGACATGGGGTAGCAGCCTGCACATGAAGACAGGACGCCACACAGCTGACACACGCAGATTGACGGACAGAAGGATGGTTGGCAACTATGATGAGGGTTTTATGGGCTGGCAGCACAGATCCGCAGAGATATGACTGTCCAAAGGAATGACAAGTAGTTGTATAGGACAGGCATAAAAAAGGAGAACAAAGAGAAATTGAACCCATGACCAGTGGGCAGAATGTCAGTGCACAATCCAGTAGGCTACACCACCATGTTGAGTTCCACAGCAATGTCTGCATACAAGAACACTGCAGGACACCACACAAAATACCTGTTGTGTGCCAGGATAGGGCAACCCCACCAGTACCAATGATGCAACACAAATGCAGAACAGACGTCCACAGCTGATATCACAGTCTGTAAGTGGGACAAGAGACACAGATAAACATATGCACACACACCATGAAATGGAATGCCGTGAACACAGCATGCCAAGGAGCGAAGATCCAAAATAGAAAGGGTGTCAGGGGCCTGCAGAGGGGACAGCCATGTGCATGGTCAGTGGACAAGGGCAAAACGGGGAACAGAACCAAAAAGGAGTACATGAGAATCAAACCTGCACACCAACATTTTTTATTTATTATAGTTTCTTATATTACAGTTTCTTATATACCGCATTGCATATACCGCGCTATTTAGAATCAGCGTGGTTTACATCATAACATAACGACCATAATGACAAGCTGTCAGGTTTTACATCGAACAGGAGTACAAACTTGGATAACAGGGTTAACTATATACATAAGCTATTTACACTGCAGATAATACATGTAAGGGCCATTCTAGATTGGGTCATTTCTTGGGAGGGATATCTAGGTTCAATTGCTGTCTGGGAAGTATTGGAGGAAAAGGTGGGTTTTGAGAGCCTTCCTGAACTGATATAGATTGGTAATGGCCCTGATGTCAGGGGGAAGAGCGTTCCAGCATTTGGGGACCATGTCCAACACCAGCATCAGAACAGCACTACCAATCCCTCAAGCCAACTGCTCACTTGGACAGCATAATGACAAAGACCATATGTAACAGCTAATATGTGACAGGCTGCATAGAGGGCACACTGTGGTTCACAGTGAAGAGAAGGGAGGGTGTGCGGAGAGGTGACGAAGCTGCAGCCATTGCATGGTAAGGTTAGCAGAACACAAGAAAAGAAGAGGAATGGAACATGCTGGAATCAAACCCACAACCTATGGTGGCCCAAAGCATGTCTCTAACCACTATCGCAAACAACCACAGCAACTAGAATGCTAATATGTACCACCAAATGGAATGTGTGTATGGAAAGTCATAGCACCCTGTGAGGTGGCAGACGGCTGGCACACAGACAACTGCCAGTGGTCCAGGATGTTCAGTGTGGTGATGCAGCAGCAGAGACAAATGTCTGTCCAACATGTCACACCAAAGTCACTGGTTCATCAACAGTTGATGAGCAGGACAGATCATGTCCAGGAGATGCATGGTGTGCACATGTACACAGTAGGTGCTGCATGTGGAGGACCAAACACATAGGAGTCATGAAATGTACACATAGGCATACGTGCCTGGAAATACAGGACACACAAGCCTGGAAAAGCATACACAGCTAGATGTCTGCTAGTCTACACACATATATATATGTAATGGGTGTCAGAGACTGCCCATGATATCTAGCAAAACAGTGTACATGGCAACATAAACCTTGTAATGTACATCAAATGGTGACAATGATTAACTGGATCCTGTCAGAGCAATGCAGGGAATGTGGCCTGACAAATGCTACATTGGGAATTGAACCCTGGTCCCCAGGTACCCAGACCAATGTGAGAACCATAGTGCCACAGCAAGACATAAACATCTCTGCAGTGGATGATGTGTAGACAAGGAGGCAGACGCATATCCAGTCTGTCCCGCAGCCACTGCCAGCACCAGTGCCAATGAACACCAATGCCAGCTATGTCCGACACACACATCCCAGGTGGGGATGTAGAGGCACCAGCCTGGGCATGCCTGTGCCCAAGTAGTAGAAATGCCCACCCACAAGAAGCCACAATGCTCCAAGATAGAAGACATCCAACTGTACAGGCACATGGGAGCGATGAATGTACCTGTGTTAAAATGGAATACTTATGTGGACAGCAGTGAAACCATCTGTGCACAGGAATGCAGCAGCACAATGTCCAATACACCACACACATGTTGTGTATGATAGAACACACACATTGGGCAATGCCCTGAAAGGTCGACTGGCGACACAGTGATGTGAGTGAACCAGATGGCAGTGACGTACGTTGTCTGCATCATCATGGGAATAGCACAGGAACACACAACTGACAGAGGGCACGGTCCAGGCAGGTGCACCAAGCTGCCCACACAACCAGAAAGCAATAAGGTAGGAACGGAGGATACATAGATGTAATGCCATGCTGTCATACAGTAATGTAGATCTGCAGTGCACAGGCAAATGCAGAAACATTACCAAACCGTCATGTCCTAATGCCCCAGCACCACCCCTCAACTGTGTAGACCATATGTGTGTGTATCAGTGGGTCATACAGCAGTGTAGATGGCCAGTCAAAAGTCTGTGATGTGCCTGAGAATCAGCAGATGTCAGGTACGCATGTACAGAAACACCTTTAATGCACAAATGGGAGCAAAAACAGTTACACAAGGCCAAATGAGGACATGGACACAGGTAGGAGATGCACATGTTGCCAAAGAACAAATAAAGCCGAACCTCACAGATATAGAGGTAGCACCATGCAGAAGGCCTGCTGCAATGGGTGTTGTGGATACAGAAGCATCACATATATGCCAATGAACAGGGAATGCACAACCTAAGGCAGAAAAATGAGACACCCACTGCCCCACAGCTAAAGTGATGGTGCAATGTGAGTGGCACAATGCCATGTCATGAAGAGGTTTGGGCACACATGCATTGATTGGTAGGTAAATCAATGTACAGCAGCACATCTGTAGAGGAACCATACACAATAACATGTATGTGGAGGTAGAATGAAAGGTCCACAATGGTGCACTAACCCACACAGAATCCACGTAGGCACATGCACCATTGCAAAACCGGAATCAGGCAGATGCACATGCACCGTGTACATTGAATCATGACAGAGTACTGCCCCAGATGAACTGTAACACCCTCTGTGAGGGTCAAACAGCAATCACAGATGGAGGCACGCATCACAGTAGTGTGGTGGCAAACAGTTTTTATTTATTTATTTATTTAGACAGTTTTGTATACCGCCTTATCCTTCAATCAAAGCGGTCACAACACAAGTGGGGGATACATTTAACACGTGGGAATATGAGACGACACACACTAATACTTACAGGGAACATGGGCAATGGAGGGTTAAGTGGCTTGCCCAAAACCACAAGGAGCACCTGTGGGACTAGAAACCCCAGTCCTTCCGGCCCAAGGTTGCTGTCCTCTAGTGGGATTTGAACCCCCGACCTTCCGGCCTGAAGTACCTTGCCCCAACCACTAGGCTACTCCTCCCTCCTGTCATGTCCAAGTATAAAGTAGCCAGACATAGAAACAGGGCCTGCAGAATGTACCTCCTGTGGCACACACATGGCTGCATGCAACTGTTGACCCAAACATATGTGGATATACTGCACTGCAGGTCACACACATGTCCCACACACATCAACACATTGTCAGATAGATGTACAACATACAGCGAGTATGTGACATCCTGCTGTACATATACGGACCAGTACACATTGTCCACAGTGAAAATGTCATCTGCAACCACACATGTCCCGTTATGACTGTCACAGATCCATGGGCATGCAAAGTCACGTGTGACAACTCAGTGTGCCACAGTAATGCAGAGTGTTCTGTGTGTCCACTGCGATGACTACGACACACAGTCAGAGCACGGCAGCAACATTGTGTTAGTCATCCCTGTTCTGCACAAAGTATCAGTCAAACAATAATGTCCATCACAGGCGTGTGTCCCACTCACTGAGGCCCATCACCCAATGGCACCATCCCCCAGGGATCATTGCATGGAGGTGCTCTGTCCACCAATGGTACCGTGATGGGTACGCCAGTTGAAGTGTAGTCGATGTGCTGTGTGTGTTCGCTGTGCCCTGTGATAAAAGGAGGAAAAACAGGTCATGGTATGCTGTACACAAGATAAGGTCACAATGCAGAGAGAGAAACTACAATATGTACATAATGAGACCTCAGACATGCAAACAGGACACAATCACAACACAGAGCACAGGGCGTGTTGCCCACAGCTGGAGATGGCATGGCCAATCAGGTTGCCATCTCGACATGGTCATGTCTATGGCCATGTAATACAGGCTTCCCAGTGGGCCACAGCATGTCCAGCAGTGTTGGTGCACACAGATCCCACAGAGGTCCATGACAAAACAAACAGCCCATAAGAAACATGTAAAGTGTGATGTGAGTCACAACACATCAAACATGCAACGTACCGTCTGTGTGCAGGTGTCCGATAGGGACTGTCTGAGGCAGGCAAAGGCCACAAGAGGTCACAGTAAAGGCAGAGTATGTCATTGAAATGCGTGGAATCATCATGTCCGTATGTCAAGCCACCAATGCCACATGTCCAAGGTCTGGTGAGATGCGTGAAATGGAACTGTTGATTGTGATAAGGAAGCTTATCATAGCTCAGGAAGGAGCTATAGAAAAGGTGAAGTGACTTTGAACAAGCAACCTGTCAGTTCTGGTAGAAATAAGAAAACAGAATTTTCCCATAAAAGACTACCAGCCCCAGAATGCACCAGGTTTCCAACAGCCATTAGAGGAGCTGAAGTGGGGAAACGTGTGTTCAATCAGGAGGGCTATGAGGTAATCCCTAAGCACTCATCTCAAAGGGCAGGGCCTGATTCAGCACAGCTGCGCTGTGTTAGGGAGGAGCACTCATCTAAGCAGAATAAAGGTAGAGTTTATTCTACAGAGAAGCAGCTTGAGCTTGATCATCTTCATCATCAGGAGGATCATCAGAAGCAGAAGCCAAACCGGACGGACAGAGAGGGAAAGAAACCCTTTGGAAGAAAGAGGAGAAAAGCCTTTGAGAGGTCTAGAAGAGTCCAGAACAGTACGTATACTGGGAGGCATTCCAAGGGCCAGCATACACCATTGGACTGGGGAAAGCCAGAGGAATGGTGCTGCAGAGCTAGGAATCTCCAGACGGTACCTGTGAGGGAGATGGCTGCACGTGGAAGGGACCCTAAGACCCGTGCCAGAAGGTATGTGAAGAGAGATCCAGTGTCCAGGGATCTGGATTGGAAGGCTGGACATAAGAACTGGACTACATACTGGCCAGGCTATATAGAGAGGAACTCTAACAGCAATGGAAGCTCAGGTATGAACACTGATCTATGCCCTAGCTATAACCTTGAAAGACAGCAGGGAAACAAGTATTCTCCTGAAAGTGCTCCATTGGGAGATTCATCTGTGCCAATCCATGATATTGAACCCATGCTTGTTGAAGAAGAGGGGGTGATAGCAGATGAAGAATCTGTTTACATGGACTGCTCTCTGTCTAAACTCCTTTGGTGATTTTCTGATATAAAGTACAACAACCATCACAAAGAAATACAAACTTGTTCTTTAATCTACTCAGAAAAGCTCCTGAGTAGGATTTTTAGCCACGCAGTAGAAAGCAAGCCAGCTAAGGGGTTTCAGCTGGATAACTGCTAGCAATTGAGCCTTTCCTAATTGCTTGTGAGCTAGGAGAGAATCACTTCTGAATCTATGTGGGAAGATATAAGAAGTTAACCTGAAAAGAACAGTTTTTTTTTCTTTCTTTGTAGCTTTTGGTTTGTTGTTTGATACATGCTAAGAAAATATTAGCTAAGCCTACAGAAAAGACCAGTTTGTTATCAACCAGGTCTTATTTCTTTTGCTTTGATTGCCTGACAAGTTCAAATGTTTTCCTGGTTTTGTTTTTTTCAAGTTTAACACTGAAAGCAAGTAACCTGATTTATGTGCTACCAAGCATATCTGTGTTGGGAGAAATAACCCCATAAATAAATATCTTATTGGCTTTACACTTGAGCACAACTAAATTATTGTGAGCAGCTGTGTCGGGTGTGAATGGACTGCATTGCCCACAATCCCTTGCAAATCATATTGACATATGCACTTGCCAAGACTGTGAACATTCTCACCCAGGCAGGCGTCCTACATGATGCATAGTGGACTGGCAGCAAACAGGAGACAGGTCAGTCAAAAACATAGAAGACATGTGTAAATACGTGCGCACAATGTACACAAGGGCACCAGCACAGGGTTAGAGATAGAGCAGTGAGCACCACCGCACAAGTGTCCAGGCTCATCCCATCACCAGACTGTGATAGGCTATGGCCTAGAATAGCCTGCATAGCCTGTAGGAGTAAGAAAAGCCTGAAGGCTAGGCCTGAGTCCCCAACCCCCACTTCAGAATATTATAGCTGAGCAGAGCTGAAAAGCCAGAGAAAATAGAAAACTGCTTTAAACTGCTTTGCTGATAAGAATGCAAGACTTTTCCATTGAGCTTATGTTATTCACAGATGAATTGCTATATCTGGCTTTTCACACAGTTTCTGTGCTGCAGAGTGACCTTGTAAGCAGAAAGCAAGGCAGAATGTGTTATGTCTAGAAAACTGAGCCATGGCTAGGAAGACCTGTGCAGGGGGAGAGCAGTGTGGGCCCGGTCAGAGATCTCCATTGGATGGGGGGTGAGGGGGCCACCGGGACCAATGAGGAGTTTGTCTGTATAGAACTGATGAAGAAAGCTATAAATGCTGTTGTTTTACTGAACGCCATGCTCAGACAATTTGGAAAGCGACAAGTGTCTGAGACTGTGCACAAATAAACTGGTTTGAATTCTAGTAAATAGACTCCTGGTGTATTCGTTACGTGCACTTCGCTACATCATATTCTTGGTTCCCTGACCGGGAAGGTGGGGTACGTGAATGGTGCGCAAGTGAATACTACCACGTATTACCGCCTCCAGGTTTGGTCCGGCTGGGACCGCAGCCGGTCGACAGCGGAGAGGATCCCAGGCGCCGCCGGTCCCCTTGCATCGGAGGGTTCCGCCCTGCCTCAGCGGCTTGCTGGGTCTGGCCGGCCAACACCTCGAACCCTGAGGGGAGTCCAGGATTCAACCCAAGGTGGAACTGGTTGCGCAGCGCATTAGCTACCGGATCCGGTGAGTATTGATTTTTCTGGTTTTTAGTTAGCTCTGGGAAAGTCTCGAGACTAATATGGTATGGTAACAGGTAAAGGGAGTCTGATCAACTTCCAGGGCGGTCCTAGTAACCCTGCATGAGTATGCGCGGGGCGAAGCCACTGACCCTTTTGGTTTGGTAATTTTGGTTTAGTCAGTTAGCCCGGGAATTTGGAATTTGGGAAATGCTAGCAAGTTTGGTTGTGTGAAGTGTGCTTCAGAGGTCTTGCAATACAGGCCAAGTGAGAGCGGACCCCTAAGTAGCGCAGTTCCTGGCCAGGCGACTGCGCCCAGGTCGCGAAAAGGAGGAAGCGTCTGGTGTTTGTCCCCCTCCTTGTTCCGTGGGCTGTGCGGACCCCTTACCCGCAGCCATCCTACCCATCCTTTCTGTTTGCTGTCTTGTCCGTCATATGTCATAATGGGAGGGGCGGAGTCCGTACAAACTCCGTTGAACTGTATGATCGCAAATTTTAAGAAGGGGTTTAGTGGTGATTATGGGGTAAAAATGTCACCGACCCGCTTAGAAATATTGTGTAGTAGGGTGTGGCCAGCGCTGGATGCCGTGTGGCCACCAGAAGGTACTTTTGATATTCAAGTTGTGTCCCGAGTGCACCAGGTGGTGCGCAGATATAGTTCCGAAGAGATCCTATATAGACTCCTGGCTAGCTATCTGTGAGAAGCAACCCCCTTGGATAAAGCGTTGCCGTGAGGGGCAGAGTAGAATTATGTTAGCAACTGTAACGGGAGTCCCTGCTAAGAAAGAAAAGCCCCCTATTTTTGCAGCCCCAGAGCCTCCGGAGGTCCCGGGTCATCCACCCACATTTCTGTATACACCAGTCCCGTCAGCTCCACCAGTACCCCGGGTAGAGCCAGAGGTAGTGAGAGTACCTCCAGCTGAGGTACCTCCACCCGATCATCCACCTCCAACACCTGAAAACCAGATCCCTCCCCCAAGGAGAAGTCAGAGCCTTAGTCCTGAGCGAGGCTCTGCAGCGGTACCATCATCCCCTGAAGAATCCGCTAGCGGAGGGTCAGATGCCAGTCCAGGGCCATCCACTAGTCCAAGCACCAGCAGCAGAACTACCCCCGCAAATCTGCATTACGCCTTCAGAAGCAGGACAGCGGGCCAGAGAGAAGTTCACCAAATGCCACTGCGGCAGGTCCCAGGATTACCTATTGTAAATGAAGAGGGTCAGGTTGTGGTCGGACCAACCAGTCTAGTTTATGTGCCTTTCACCACAACAGATTTATTAAACTGGAAAACGCATTATGCCTCCTATACTGAAAAGCCCCAAGATTTGACAGAGTTAATGTCCAGTATTATGCAAACCCACCAGCCCACCTGGTCTGACTGTCGCCAGCTCTTGGCTACCCTCTTTACTACTGAAGAGCAGGCACGGATAGTACGAGCGACCACTAGATGGTTGGAAGAGAACCCTGAAGGTGGGAGAGACCTAAACCCCCAACAGGCAGCAGCTGTAGACTTCCCAAATGAAGATCCCAGATGGGACCCGAATAGTGATGACGGAGAGAAGGCCCTCACCCGGTTCTGCCATGCCTTACTGCAGAGCCTAAAGAAGGGAGGGCAGAGAGCTATGAATGTTGGGAAAGTAGCGGACGTTCTTCAACGCCCGGATGAAAGTCCAGCTGCTTTCTATGAACGATTAACTGAAGCCTATAGACTTTATACCCCATATGATTCAGCAGCCCAGGAGAATTTACGTATGGTGAACGCCGCTTTTGTGAGTTAGTCCCAGGGAGACATAAAACGAAAACTGCAGAAATTAGAGGGATTTGCAGGCATGAACTCAATACAGTTAATGGAAGTCGCACAAAAGGTATTTGTGAATCGTGATCAAGAATGCCAACGGGAAAGTGAAAGAAAGATGAGGAAGAAAGCGGATCTGCTCGCTGCAGCACTAGTTGAAGGACGCAGAGGAGGATATCCTAATAGAAGAGCTAGAGGATGGGGAAGGGGCCGGGGAGGTGCTCGGCCCCCCTTAGGTGCGAACCAGTGCGCCTATTGTAAGGAAGAAGGACATTGGAAGAATGAGTGCCTGAACATTAGCTCCGCCCCCTGGAGGGGAGGCGGGAGCGCTAGGAGAGCGGGGGGCGATTCCAGCAGCGAGGGGGGATGCAGCGCGCGCAGTTTCAACAGCGAGAAGAGACTGCCATAGCGGGAGTGGCAACCACCGAGAACAGTTTTATGGATGAGGACTAGGCCAGACCGGGCTCCAAGTTTGTCCTAGGTCTCCAGGAGCCTATGGTCAAATTAAAGATTGGAGACCAGCATATGGACTTTATGGTAGACACAGGGGCCGAGCATTCAGTAGTAGCCAAACCTGTGGCTCCTGTGTCCTCTCGATCTGTAGCAATTGTGGGAGCTACTGGAACTAGAACCACAAGACCTTTTCTGCAGAACCGCGCCTGTGAACTAGGGGGACAGACGGTAACACACCAGTTCCTGTATATGCCTGAATGCCCAGTTCCCCTTTTGGGCTGAGACATGCTTGCAAAGCTGCAAGCACAGATATCCTTCGTTGAAGGGGAAAAAATGGAAATGACTATAAATTCAAAATCTGCTGGCCTGATGGTGTTAGCTGTCCCCCAAGAAGAAGAATGGCGGTTCTATTTACCTACATCCAAAGCAGCAAGCTCCTGTATACTGTGATAAGGAAGCTTATCATGGCTCAGGAAGGAGCTATAGTAAAGGTGAAGTGACTCTGAACAAGCAACCTGTCAGTTCTGGTAAAAATAAGAAAACAGAATTTTCCCATAAACGACTACCAGTCCCAGAATGCACCAGGTTTCCAACAGCCATTAGAGGAGCTGAAGTGGGGAAACGTGTGTTCAATCAGGAGGGCTATGAGGTAATCCCTAAGCACTCATCTCAAAGGGCAGAGCCTGATTCAGCACAGCTGCGCTGTGCTAGGGTGGAGCACTCATCAAAGCAGAATAAAGGTAGAGTTTATTCTACAGAGAATTATCCTCATCCTCAGTTTCATCTGGGAGATCCTGAGCTTGGATATCCTCATCTTGGACAGCTTCATCATCTGAAGGATCATCAGAAGCAGAAGCCAGAGCGGACGGACAGAGAGGGGCAAGAAACCCTTTGGAAGAAAGAAGAGAAAAGCATTTGGGAGGTCTAAAGGAGTCCAGAGCAGTACGTATACTGGGAGACATTCAAAAGGCCAGCATACACCATTGGACTGGGGAAAGCCAGAGGAATGGTGCTGCAGGGCTAGGAATCTCCAGACGGTACCTGTGAGGGAGACGGCTGCACGTGGAAGGGACCCTAAGATCCGTGCCAGAAGGTATGTGAAGAGAGATCCAGTGTCCAGGGATCTGGATTGGAAGGCTGGACATAAGAACTGGACTACATACTGGCCAGGCTATTTAGAGAGGAACTCTAACAGCAATGGAAGCTCAGGTATGAACACTGATCTATGTCCTAGCTATAACCTTGAAAGACAGCAGGGAAACAAGTATTCTCCTGAAAGTGCTCCATTGAGAAATTCCTCTGTGCCAATCCCTGATATTGAACCCATGATTGTTGAAGAAGGGGAAGGAGCGATCTTAGATACAGGCTGTGAATATATGGATTGCTCTCTGTCTAAACTCCTTTGGTAATTTTCTGTTACAAAGTACAGCAACCATCACAAAGAAATGCAAACTTGTTCTTTAATCTACTCAGAAAAGCTCCTGAAGTAGGATTTGAGCCACGCAGTAGAAAGCAAGCCAGCTAAGGGGTTTCAGCTGGGTAACTGCTAGCAATTGAGCCTTACCTAATTGCTTGTGAGCTCTGAGAGAATCACTTCTGAGTCTATGTGTGAAGATATAAGAAGCTAACCTGAAAAGAACAGTTTTTCCCTTCTTTGTGGGTTTTGCTTGTTGTTTGAAACACTGCTAAGAAAATATTAGCTAAAGCCTACAGAAAAGACCAGTTTGTTACCAACCAGGTCTTTATTCTTTTCATTTGATTGCCTGACAAGTTCAGATGTTGTTTTCCTGATTTTGTTTTTCTAAGTTTAACACTGAAAGCAAGTATCCTGTTTCATGTGCTACCAAGCATATCTGTGTTGGGAGAAATAACCCCATAAATAAATATCTTATTGGCTTTACACTCAAGCACAACTAATTATTGTGAGAAGCTGTGTCTGGTGTGAATGAACTGCATTTCCCACAATCCCTTGCAAATCATATTGATATATGCACTTGCCAAGACTGTGAACATTCTCACCCAGGCAGCCGTCTGACAAATGGCGTAGTTTTTCGGATTGCTTTTGCACAAAGGGATTTACTTGCTAAGGATTACAACTCAAGTCTGAAGGAAAAGACAGTTCAAGCTTAAGAGCTGAAAGAAAAGATTTTCCCTCAACTGCACTTTGGAGGAGAGGTGGCTGTTCCAGGTAGCTGTTCCAGGAAGAAAAGACTCTGTGCAGAGCTGGATTCATCACTGACATAAGGTAACAAGTACCTGGGCATGTCTAGTGATGGATGGGAGTAAGGCACAGGGGTAATTGAGAAAAAAAAAAGTAGAAAAAACACCTGTTTGGAAGGTGGTGCACTGGGGGTTTTTTTTGTGTGTTTTCTTGCAGGGATCAAGATGGATCCAAGGGAACTACCTCAGTGGATGGCAGCCCAGTTTAGCAGGCAACAGGAGCTAGCACAGCAGGCTCAGGACACTGCTATGAAAGCCTTAATGGATAAGCAGAGGCAAGTGCTTGATCTGGTGCAAGCCCTAGTTAAACTGCAGAACCAAAGTGGACCAGATGCAAGACCAGCAGTAAATACTGGTACACCACATGTGGACAGTGTGGGACTCAATCAAGGAATTGGGGCATTTAGTTTTGGGAAGTTAACTCCAGATGATAATGTTGATGATTTTCTAGAGTCTTTTGAAAGAGTGGCACAAGCATTAGCATGGCCAGAGATCCAGTGGGCAGTAAGGCTGGCAGCCTCATTAACTGGAGAGGCGCTTGCAGCTTATAGAGCAATGCCAGCAGCCAAGGCTTTGAATTATAAGGATGTAAAGGCCGCTATTAGAGATCGCCTAGAGTTGTCTATTTCAGAGTATAGGCGAATGTTTAGAGCTACTACATTGAGAGTGGGTGAAACACCCAGGGCTCTGAGTCAGAGAATCAGAGGATTAGCTGTAAAATGGTTGGAGCCTGAGCAAAAGACGGTAGAAATGTTATTAGACATTATTATGCTTGAACAATTTATGTCTGCGGTGCCTAAAGATTTGCACACTTTCCTTATACAGCAAAATTGCCAAAATCTTGGAGAGGCAACCATGCTAGCAGAGAGATTCTTGGAAGCCACGCAGGCTTGCCATAGAATGGGTGGCCCTCTGAAGATGGGTGCTGAGGCAAGCTGTGCTGTATCAGAAAAGAAATTGCTTAAAACTATTTCTGAAAATAAATGTACTGTGCCAAACCAGATGACACAGTGGAGTATGAAAAAATGTTTCAAGTGTGAAAAATGGGGACATTTAGAAAAGAGATGCCAGACACACACTAGCTTAATGGGTGTGGATTTAAAACAGCCCAAAGAAGGATTTCTTTTGATGATTGATGTGCAAGGAATTACCACAAATGCTTTGTTAGACTCTGGGGCAGACCAGAGTATGATGTCAAAAAGGCTTTGGAAGAGGATAGAGGCCCAAGAAGGATTTGTGCCTAGAACCCCTGAAAGCCAAGTTCACATCAGATGCATTCATGGTGCTGCAACATCATATCCCACCTATAGGCTAAAGGTTAAGTGCCTGGGGAACAAGAGGAAGTCCTGTTAGCAGTGGTGCCTAGGCTACCCTTTGATTTGGTTCTAGGAAGAGACTGGCCAAGATTTAAGCAGGGTCTAGTGGAAGGACTAGGAAAGAAGGAGGGGGAAGGATTAATGGTAATAGCTCCCGGGCCTTTATTTGGAAGTCCTCAAACCCCAGCTAAAAAGATGGTTAAGCGTCCAGAAGACCAAACTACCCCAAAGCAAACATTTGTCTTAAAGTACCATAGGGTCACAGAGAAGGCCCAAGCTCCTAAGCGGGCAACCCCTCAAGCTGCTGGGTTTGACCTGTGCAGCATAGAAAATGTGACTGTACCTAGCCAAGGGAGAGCCCTGGTTGACACCGGTCTCCAAGTGGAAATACCTATTGGATGCTATGGGAGAGTAGCCCCAAGGTCCGGATTAGCCCTTAAATATTTCATCGATGTGGGTGTGGGAGTAATTGATCCCGATTACAGGGGCAATATTAAAGTTCTGTTATTTAATTTTGGACAGAATGATTATCACGTGAAGACAGGAGACAGAATTGCCCAATTGATCTGTGAGAGACTGGGTTTTCCACCTGTGGAGGAGGTCACATCCCTGGAAAATTCTGAGCGTGGGACCAAAGGCTTTGGTTCTACTGACGTCAAAGGGGTTAAAAGCCTAGCTGCCACCTGTGCCCGAGAGAGGGAGGTGAATGAAGAGGAAGATTTGGGACCCCAGGTATCTGATTGTAAAGAAAAATCAGAGCCCCAAATAGGTGAGGACCTGACAGTGGTACAACAGGAAGAAATTAGGAAATTGCTTAAAGAATTCCCAGATGTGTTGACACCCATACCTGGGGAGACACATTTGGTTGCCCATGAAATAATAACTCCACCTGGGAAATTAGTTCGTCAAAGGCCCTACCGCTTGCCTGAAGCCAAGAGACAGGAAGTTGTGGCACAAGTCCAGGAGATGTTGGACATGGGAGTAATAGATGAGTCAAAGAGTCCCTGGAATAGCCCCATAGTCCTGGTGCCGAAGCCTGATGGATCTTTAAGATTTTGTATTGACTTCCGGCAGGTAAACGCAATATCAGTTTTTGATGCATATCCAATGCCAAGAATTGAAGAGCTGTTGGACCAGCTTGGACAAGCTCAATACTTAACCACCCTTGATATGACAAAAGGATATTGGCAAATCCCTCTAACCAGGGAGTCGAAGCCAAAGACTGCGTTCAGCACCCCCGTTGGCCTTTTCCAGTTCAAGAGGATGCCTTTCGGACTGCATGGAGCAGCGGCTACCTGCCAAAGGTTAGTGGATCAGGTACTTCGACCCCACCAAAATTATGCTTTTGCATATATGGATGATGTCATAATCCATAGTAACACCTGGGCGGAGCATCTAAAGAGGATCAGGGCAGTCTTGTGCTCCATGAAGCAAGCGGGAATCACTCTAAACCCGAAGAAGTGTGCCTTTGCAAATAGGGAGGTAAAATACCTGGGCCACCTAGTGGGAAGAGGAAAAATTAAACCTCTAATGAGTAAGGTAGATAGCATCAGGAATTTTCCCCCTCCAACAACAAAGAAACAACTAAGAAGTTTCTTGGGACTTATTGGATATTACCGCAGATTTATACCGCAATTTGCAGAGAAAAGTGCAATTTTCACGGATATGCTGCGGAAGAATTGTCCAAACCAGCTAAAGTGGACACCTGAAGCTGAAAAAGCATTTTCAGTCCTAAAAGGAAAATTGTGTACAGGACCGGTACTGAAAGGGGTGGACTTCAGGAAACCCTTTCTGGTTCAAACAGATGCATCGGATGTAGGGCTAGGAGCGGTTCTATCCCAGTGTCATGAAGGGGAGGAGCATCCTGTGATGTACCTGAGCAGGAAGTTGTCACCGGCTGAACAAAAGTATTCCACAATAGAAAAAGAATGTTTAGCTATCAAGTGGTCAGTGGAGGCGTTAAGGTTTTACCTTACAGGGAGAAAGTTCCAGTTGGTCACAGACCATGCCCCACTTAAGTGGTTGCAGCAAATGAAGAACCACAATGCCAGGTTGACACGCTGGTACATGGCCTTACAGGCATTTGATTTTCAAGTGGAACATCGTGCTGGGAAGTTGCACAAGAATGCGGATGCCCTTTCCCGTATTACGGACTGTAGAGAAGAAGTTTCACCAGTTACACCAGTCCGTAATAACTTAAGCAGGGGGGTATGTGATAAGGAAGCTTATCATAGCTCAGGAAGGAGCTATAGTAAAGGTGAAGTGACTCTGAACAAGCAACCTGTCAGTTCTGGTAAAAATAAGAAAACAGAATTTTCCCATAAAAGACTACAAGTCCCAGAATGCACCAGGTTTCCAACAGCCATTAGAGGAGCTGAAGTGGGGAAACGTGTGTTCAATCAGGAGGGCTATGAGGTAATCCCTAAGCACTCATCTCAAAGGGCAGGGCCTGATTCAGCACAGCTGCGCTGTGCTAGGGTGGAGCACTCATCAAAGCAGAATAAAGGTAGAGTTTATTCTACAGAGAATTATCCTCATCCTCAGTTTCATCTGGGAGATCCTGAGCTTGGTTATCCTCATCTTGGACAGCTTCATCATCTGAAGGATCATCAGAAGCAGAAGCCAGAGCAGACAGACAGAGAGGGCAAGAAACCCTTTGGAAGAAAGAAGAGAAAAGCATTTGGGAGGTCTAAAGGAGTCCAGAGCAGTACGTATACTGGGAGACATTCAAAAGGCCAGCATAGACCATTGGACTGGGGAAAGCCAGAGGAATGGTGCTGCAGGGCTAGGAATCTCCAGACGGTACCTGTGAGGGAGACGGCTGCACGTGGAAGGGACCCTAAGATCCGTGCCAGAAGGTATGTGAAGAGAGATCCAGTGTCCAGGGATCTGGATTGGAAGGCTGGACATAAGAACTGGACTACATACTGGCCAGGCTATTTAGAGAGGAACTCTAACAGCAATGGAAGCTCAGGTATGAACACTGATCTATGCCCTAGCTATAACCTTGAAAGACAGCAGGGAAACAAGTATTCTCCTGAAAGTGCTCCATTGAGAAATTCCTCTGTGCCAATCCCTGATATTGAACCCATGATTGTTGAAGAAGGGGAAGGAGCGGTCTTAGATACAGGCTGTGAATATATGGATTGCTCTCTGTCTAAACTCCTTTGGTAATTTTCTGTTACAAAGTACAGCAACCATCACAAAGAAATACAAACTTGTTCTTTAATCTACTCAGAAAAGCTCCTGAAGGAGGATTTGAGCCACGCAGTAGAGAGCAAGCCAGCTAAGGGGTTTCAGTTGGGTAACTGCTAGCAATTGAGCCTTACCTAATTGCTTGTGAGCTCTGAGGGAATCACTTCTGAGTCTATGTGTGAAGATATAAGAAGTTAACCTGAAAAGAACAGTTTTTCCCTTCTTTGTGGGTTTTGCTTGTTGTTTGAAACACTGCTAAGAAAATATTAGCTAAAGCCTACAGAAAAGACCAGTTTGTTACCAACCAGGTCTTTATTCTTTTCATTTGATTGCCTGACAAGTTCAGATGTTGTTTTCCTGATTTTGTTTTTCTAAGTTTAACACTGAAAGCAAGTATCCTGTTTTATGTGCTACCAAGCATATCTGTGTTGGGAGAAATAACCCCATAAATAAATATCTTATTGGCTTTACACTCAAGCACAACTAATTATTGTGAGCAGCTGTGTCTGGTGTGAATGAACTGCATTTCCCACAATCCCTTGCAAATCATATTGATATATGCACTTGCCAAGACTGTGAACATTCTCACCCAGGCAGCCGTCTGACAATACCTACCAACATTGCAGCCCCGCCTGGAGTATGGGCAGAGAATAATCCACCTGGCCTAGCAAAGAATATAGCTCCTGTGCTTGTCACCCTTAAACCCGGAGCAGAACCAGTGCATGTGCGTCAGTATCCCCTCCCACGACCAGCAATTGAAGGTATTCATCGCCACCTGAAGAAACTACTGCAGTATGGACTCCTTAGAGAATGCCAATCACCCTGGAACACCCCCCTTCTCCCAATCAAGAAGCCTGGGACAGGTGACTACCGCCCAGTGCAGGATCTACGTCGAGTGAACAGTGCAGTTGAAACCATACATCCAGTAGTACCAAATCCTTACACCCTCCTGGGACTGATTCCAGCAGAAGCCACACATTTCACTGTTCTGGACTTAAAGGATGCCTTTTTCTGTATACGCCTGGCATCTGCTAGTCAGCTTTTGTTTGCATTCGAATGGGAAAACCCTATCACAGGACGACGAGGACAACTCACTTGGACTCGATTACCACAAGGATTCAAGAATTCACTCACTATCTTCAGTGCATCCCTCAGTCAAGATCTGTCAAGTTACCCTGTAACTCCGGGAAAACGAATATTACTCCAATATGTAGATGACTTGCTGATAGCCACCAACAATGAAACTGATTGTGTGCAAGCTACCAGTGATCTCTTGCACCTCTTGAATGAAGCTGGCTACAAGGTCTTGAGAGCCAAGGCGCAACTGTGTCAGACAGAAGTGAAATACTAAGGGTTCCATCTATCCAAAGGAACCCGGAAGTTAGGACTTGAGCGAAAGGAAGCAGTATGCCGCATCCCAACCCCCACCACCAGAATGCAGGTGCGGGCTTTCCTGGGAGTTGCAGGCTATTGCTGCATATGGATACCAAATTTTGCGCTCATGGCAAAACCCTTGTACCAAGTCACAAAGGGAGCGGAACGATCCCCCTTGGAATGGGGCCCAGAACAAGATAAAGCATTCAAATCCCTAAAAACAGCGTTGATGTCATCCCTGGCTTTGGGACTACCAGATGTGCAGAAACCCTTTCGCCTATATGTCCATGAGTCAAGTGGAAACGCATTGGGAGTCTTGACCCAGCCTCTTGGGTCTTGGCAGTGACCTGTAGCCTACCTGTCAAAACAATTGGATCCTGTTGCCAAAGGATGGCCACCTTGCCTGAGAGCTGTAGCAGCCACAGCCCTCTTGGTGAGCAAAGCGGACAAGCTCACCCTAGGACAAGAGCTTCAAGTCACCGTACCACATTCTGTCTTAACCCTGATGGAACACAAAGGAAACCATTGGCTCACTAATGCTCGAATGTTGAAATATCAAAGCATGCTATGTGAGAATCCTCGATTGCAATTGAGTGTCAGCCAAACTCTGAACCCAGCTACCCTATTGCCAACCGGTCCAGGCCCTCCTGACCATGATTGCTTGGAAGTAATGGACACTGTATATTCAAGTCGCCCAGACTTAACTGATGTCCCTTTGGACCACCCAGACAGAACTTACTTCGTGGATGGAAGTAGCCTCATAGTCGAAGGACAGCAATGTGCTGGTTATGCAGTGGTGACCCTGGACATGGTAGTAGAATTGTCAGCCCTGGCCCCAGGAACCTCAGCGCAGAAGGCTGAATTGATAGCCCTCACACGCGCACTCAAACGTGGAACAGGAATCAGCCTGAACGTCTACACAGACTCCAAATATGCATTTACAACATTACATGCCCATGGAGCCCTGTACAAGGAGCGTGGATTAATCACCTCAGGAGGCAAGTCTGTCAAGTATGGCCCAGAAATATTGACTTTATTGGAAGCAGTATGGGCCCCCAAACGCGTTGCTGTAATGCATTGTCGGGGCCATCAAACTGGAGATGGAGAAGTGTCCCGAGGAAATAGATTTGCCGATGCCACAGCCCAAGAAGCAGCTATTGCTGGACAAATCACTACCCCTAGTGTAACGATTCAAGCAGCCTTATTTCCAGTACCTCTTAGTGCATGGACACCCAGATATACCCAGACGGAGATGGACCATTACTGTCGACATGAGGGGGGGCAAACTGGATGGATAGTGTTGCCACCGCCTGAAGGGAGCTCACCCCCTGGCATGACCGTGATTCCCGAAGCCCTAGGCCCTGCCTTTGTCCAAGCCTTTCATCAAGCCACACACTATGGAAAAACCAAAATGGCAGACGCTCTAAAACCATACTTTTATATCTCGTTGCTGGAAACTCTGACCACCTCAGTAGCCTGAAGATGTGTGACTTGTGCCAAGAACAATGCCCGACAAGGTCCTGTCCCACCCCCAAGAGTTCAGTCAGTAGGTGTTACCCCCATGGGGAATATTCAAATAGACTTTGCAGAAATGCCACGAGCGAATGGATATCGCTACTTGTTAGTCCTAGTCTGTACCTTTTCTGGATGGGTGGAAGCTTTTCCCACTAGAACTGAGAAGGCCAGGGAAGTCACTAAAGCCCTGCTCCATGAGATCATCCCCCGATTCGGAATACCTTTGACCATGGGGTCTGACAATGGGCCCTCTTTTGTGTCACAAGTAACCCAGCAGCTAGCCCATGCCCTGCAAATACAATGGAAGTTACACACAGCTTATAGACCCCAGAGTTCAGGGAAAGTAGAGAGAATGAATCGAACCCTGAAGTCTCAGTTATCTAAGCTCTGTCAAGAAGCCCACCTGAAATGGCTCCAAGCTCTCCCCATGGCCCTTCTCCGGATACGTTCAGCCCCCACCACGCCATTAGGAGTATCCCCATTTGAGATTTTGTATGGGAGGCCCCCGCCCATAATTCAGGGGATAAGGGGGGATATGAATCAAATTGGATCAGTAATCACTAGGCAAGAATTGTTGGCTCTAAGTTCTGTTTTACAGGGCCTTCATGCCTGGGTGCAAGACCGGTTGCCTATCAATCTAACAGAGCCCTTGCATCCTTTCAAGCCTGGAGCCTCGGTGTGGGTAAAAGAGTGGAAGAAGATACCGCTGGCGCATCATTGGAAAGGGCCATACATCGTCTTGTTATCAACCCCAACGGCAGTCAAAGTGGCAGAAATCGACTCCTGGATCCACCACAGTCGAGTAAAGCCAGCAGCAGTTCCTGAGAGTCACCCCTGGACCTCGTTCGCTAATCCTGCATCACCACTGCGACTCACACTGCGAAGACAAGATACATCATCATAAGACTTTGCCAACCCACTCCTGGACATCAAAGAAAGAGCCATCCTTCAATTTTGCAGTATCCACATTGCAGACTCTATCAACCATTATCTATCTACCTCAATCAACCATTACCTACCTCATCAATTATTAGAGACTATGATCATGATGCTTACTAATTGATGTTTTATTCTGGCGGTAGCCCTGGGACACTTGAGAACCCTTCTTGCCTTGCCCCCTTGTGCAGCCTGTATAACCACCACCCGAACTGGGATGCAAGTCACTCAGACTCTGCTTTATCACTCTTACTATACTTGTACTGGCATAGTCAGCCAGTGTATCTATAATGGTACAGAACTGAACGTCTGTACAAAGGGAAAGACACGTACTTGTTTCAGACCTCGACAGAATCCATCTTACTATGTCCTGGAACTGAGATGGAATGATGAAGATGGAGCCCTCGTCAACGCTACAAGTCAACTCTCTGATCCCACCCAACCTGCGTACCTGTATTTTGATGCTTGTGACTTAATTAACAGAAATAATTACTACAGGTGCGGATCATGGGAACAAGCCTACTATTATGATGAGAAATATATGTGTCCTGAAGGTGTGTACAGATGGGGAATATGCATTGGAACACACTCCCCAACAACGTATAGCAAATCATCAGAAGCAGACTACTACTGTCCGAAGTGGGACTGTGTGTACTATGCTACCTGGTCTGGTGGCCCAACAGGACAAACTGGAGATAATCGTAAAGCTATACTGGAAAGATTACCCCTTCTAGAACCCAACAAGTGCAAGAAAAGTACATGCAATCCCATACGACTCCAGATCTCGGACCCCAGTCAATGGAAGCAAGGATTTCGATTTGGCCTGCGCATAGCAGGAGGTGGAAATGATCCTGGAACCATCGTATTCATCCAACTGAATGTAAAGACTCATGTTTCTTCACCTTATCGCATACATCATACCTTCCACGAGGCCATGAAGGCAGAATTTGTAGTTCCCCATGCTTCGCAGAATTTGTTCATCGAACTAGCTGGAGCTGTGGCCTCCAGCCTCCATGTCTCAGACTGTCTCTTTTGTGGAGGAACTCAGATGGGAGACCAATGGCCTTGGGAAGCACAAGAACTGAACTATTCCGTACCATATAACCAGACTGATGTTCATAACACTACCAATGAATGGGTCCTCGCCCACTCCATAGTGGGTAAACTATGTTTTGTACGAGTGGGACCACAATTGACTGCATTAGTAGGACAGTTGGTCTGTTTGAACCAGAAATATTACAATGCTACTACTGAGGAGACATCTTGGTGGTCAGGTACCAATACTCCGGAACCTTCTAATCCTTTGATCGTCTCCTCACTTGGCCAGGATATGGACAGATCTGGCTACGCACAGCACCTGGCAAGCTCCACCTGGACTTTATTGGATTTGTGGCACTCGAGAATATGCTAAACTCCCTGCCAATTGGGGAGGAGCGTGTGTTCTAGGAACTATACGACCATCTTTCTTCCTTTTGCCCCTTTCCCACGGAGAACAATTGGGATTCCCTACAAAAGCCGACAGAAGCGAGAGGCTCTCAAAATCGGCCAGTGGGACAAATGGGATGCAACCTCTGAAGAATGGCCGCCAGAGAGAATTGTTTCTTACTATGGACCTGCTACCTGGGCACAAGATGGTTCTTGGGGCTACCGCACTCCTGTGTATATGTTGGACCGTATTATACGTTTTGTGGGCCGGCACCCATACTAGGCGGTGGCCTAGTGTGGGCGGCGGGCCATATTAACTTGTGTCTTGCTTCAGCCTAGTAGCTGAGGCCCTTAATTGTGTAGTTGTGGGGCAATAAAGCAGTCCAAGTGGAAATAGGCTAACAGGAAAATTTATTTTTAAATTTTGTTTTAATCATCAAGTTTGCAATTGGACCTTGGCAGAGGCTCCAAACCATGAACAGAAAGTGAGGATATTTTCTCCAACAAAAAGCTTCTTTAAAAAGGTATTTCAGCAGTGCTATGACAAAGCAGTTTCTTTCAGTCTTTGCAACAAACATAAGTTTCCTTTTTAGCCAAACAAAACACAGTTGAAAGTCACTGTTATAAGCAAAGTTCAGCTAACCTTGTTAGCTTCTCCCAGCTGTTTCAGGTAAGCTTAAAACATTCTCTGCTTCTCAGTATAGGAACTAAACTGCTGTTTAAAACATTTTCATAGCAGAAATATTATTGCAGCTTTAAAAGATGAGACTTCTGTCTTTCCAGCACTTCTCAGTAGCAATTACTCAGAATAACTACTTCTTGTGCTTTCTTCACAATACCTCTTTAAGGGCTACAGACCTCCTTCCCTTTAGTGAAGCATTTTAAAGGTACTGTCTGCTTTACCTTGTTTTGTAGACGCATTCTTCCTAGCAGGCTTTTTTAACAGGCACCGTTCCTTACTTAGAACCTGGGCTGCTTGCCTTTGAGTCAGAGTTATAATCCTTTTAACTCCCTCAAGCTTCTTCCTGCTCTTCTCTCTTGCTTCTTGTTCCGTTGTTGAATTCTCCAACAACTATTCTGGCTTTTCCTCTGGCTCTGCCATTCCCTCTGGCTCTGCCACTCCTCCAGCCAGTTCCTTCAGCTTCCCTCTTCACTTGCTGACTGACTGTGTTTAAATGTTTGCCAGCATGCTTCCCTTTCTGGCCCCACCCTATCTCTCCCTGCTGTTGCCATGGAGTCCAGGCATGGCTTCAAGCTAGCCTTGCAAGTGTGTGTTTCTCTATAACTTTCGTTTTGGGACCTGTGCTTAGGTGAGCCCATCCCCCTCTCAGGGAAAAAGCTTCTTTTTTTTTTCTCTTTCCCAGGTCTGTGCTGCACCCACCTTACCACAGTTTGCAAGCTGTTGTTGAAATTATAACCAATGAAACTAGCAGAGCACTAACCTTGTTAGCCAAACAAGCCACACAGATGCATACAGCCATTTACCAGAACCACTTAGCATTAGATTATCTGCTTGCAGCTGAAGGCGGCGTATGTGGCAAGCTCAATTTAACTAACTGTTGTTTGCAAATTGATAATGAAGGGCAAGTTGTAGAAGACATAGCCAATCACATGAGAAAACAAACTTATGTCCCAGTCCAAACCTGGCATGGCTTGCAACTTGATGGCTGGTTTGGTTCGTGGTTTTCAGGTATGGGCGGCCTGAAGACACTTGTATTGATAGTATTCTTGATTGTGGCTGTTTGCTTATGTATCCCATGTTTCCTTCCTTTATGCTTGCATATGCTGAACTCAACCATTGATAGAATTGTTGAACGCAAGGCAGATTCACAGATACTAGCAATGTGGCATTACTACCCTAACCCTATACCACGAAGTGATCCCTCCACCCTAGTGTAGAGTACCATATGTGATTTAATTCTCACCCTTTCTCACTTGCGGGTGAGAATAATCAAAGGGGGGAATGTGATAGGCTATGGCCTAAAATAGCCTGCATAGCCTGTAGGAGTAAGAAAAGCCTGTAGGTTAGGCCTGTGTCCCCAACCCCCACTTCAGAATATTATAGCTGAGCAGAGCTGAAAAGCCAGAGAAAATAGAAAACTGCTTTAAACTGCTTTGCTGATAAGAATGCAAGACTTTTCCATTGAGCTTATGTTATTCACAGATGAATTGCTATATCTGGCTTTTCACACAGCTTCTGTGCTGCAGAGTGACCTTGTAAGCAGAAAGCAAGGCAGAATGTGTTATGTCTAGAAAACTGAGCCATGGCTAGGAAGACCTGTGCAGGGGGAGAGCGGTGTGGGCCCGGTCAGAGATCTCCATTGGATGGGGGGTGAGGGGGCCACCGGGACCAATGAGGAGTTTGTCTGTATAGAACTGATGAAGAAAGCTATAAATGCTGTTGTTTTACTGAACACCATGCTCAGACAATTTGGAAAGTGACAAGTGTCTGAGACTGTGCACAAATAAACTGGTTTGAATTCTAGTAAATAGACTCCTGGTGTATTCGTTGCGTGCACTTCGCTACATCAAGACAATGCTCAAGGGTAGCAGAGTGTGCCGTCACATAGACATGTCCCAAAAACACAGACACACACACACAGTGAGATGGGGAGGGCATGTCGCCAGTAGCATACAGCCCCTGTGAGCATAAGCTGAGACCAGTGGAGGCAAGCATCACAGTCCATGCAAGGAGACACTGATGTTGTATAATGGCACAATGCTAGGGAAGGATTTATGTGCCGACCACCACCACCACACTCTGTGCCTGCAGACACACACAGCTCCATCACAGTTGCCACAAATACAGTGTTGAAAACCGAGAACGTGACATGAACTAATGGCCATATGGTTGCCAAATGGAACATGTGGGGTAGGGAGGCACAGGCCAAAGAGATGCACAACAACATATGTGCAGTGGACAGAGAACCACAGAAATATACTATGCCGCATTGCCCCCACAGTACAGGTACCGCTATGTCCACCCACCACAGTCAGCTGCAGGTTGAATGACGTACACACAGGTACCACGGCACCACAGTGACAGCCAGGAACATAAGCTACTCCTGGGAATGCAAAGACAGAAGTGAAACATACATATGTCCAGAGAGAGCCCAGAAACAGACACGGCAGCATGTACATGTATACACATATGCATATCACTACATATGCAGGACTTAATGAAAACAGATCCTCGATCAGACGTCTGACTGCCATCCCCACACGTGTGTCACCATGGCCATGTACAGGAGGGCACAGCGGATCCTCCTCCAGATCCTCATTAATGTCGACCCAGATATTGTGCCTGACTGCAATGTTATGTAGGATGCAACAGGCCAGAATGATCTGTGCCACACTCATGGGTTTGTATTGTAAGGCCCCAACGGTCCAATCCAGACACTCGAAGCGACTCTTCAGAACGCCAAAGGTGCGCTCGATGACTGAGCGGCTGGAGGCATGGGCCTCATTGTACCTCCTCTCTGCACGTGTCTGTGGAAGATGCACAGGGGTCAGCAACCAGGTATGACAGCCATATCCCGCATCACCTGCATACAGAAATGTGGTAAGGTCAATCATGAGCTGGTGGGCACACAAATGCACACAAGCATCTACGTGCGAAAGGTCAACAGATACACGACGACACACACAGATGACGTCACATAATGGCACACGGCAGCTGTGCACCAGCATTTGGAGGTGTGAGATACAGGACACTGGGGAGGGGCAATGAGGGGAGCACACATCAACTGTAACCAGACCAATCATATCACCAACCACCTGTAGCCAAAAGCCACGAGTGGCATCCCTGAATGCAACAGGCGGACACATGGCATTGCACCAGGAATGGGGCAGAGATGCTCATGCATGCAATAATGTGACGGCCATGGTACAGTGCACACACACATGCTGTCACAGTAACATATACAGTAGGGGTATAGCCAAGATGGCTGAAACTACACACCAACGCTGCCCAATACAGAGCAGACATGTGGGATGCAACGTGGCACCACAATGCCAGCCACATGATGTTACAGACAAGATCAACAGGGATTGGCCCCCCAACACACAGTACAGCAGGAAAATGAATATGTGAGCCAACCCAGCCCCCCCCGGTAGCACACACACACACACATTGTAGACAGAGTAAACTAGGGATACATAACCAAGACAGACACATGTACATTTGCGTATGTGTGTGAGCTGAGGCCGTGCACCATAGGTGTTGGCAACCAATCTGTGTTGCACACCACCATGGAGGAACACACCATATGTGTTATGAGAGTGTCTGTCCAAAAGACATGTGCAATACAGCAGTGGTACCTGGAAACAGTGTTACCCGCATGTGTGCCGGGACACACAGAAAAGCAATGATGCACATATGGCAGACACAGTTAAGTGTAGAAACACACAAACATATGTGTCCATGTCCCTGGTGACAGTGACATGGCGTGCTGGAGGACACCGCCCCACACAATGTCAGCGCTGCACAACCACAATGCAGGGAGAGACATGCAGGGGTCATAGTCGGCAATGGGACCACATATAACAGACATCGGATGGACAGTGATATGCCACAGCGTGATGGACTGTGTCCGTAATGTTTTCTGAAAAGACGTCTGAGATGCAGCATGCCATGTCATGTGTGTCGCAGGGGATATGCAGTCAGAAGGCTCGAATGGAACAGCAAAGGTGACTCTGTCCCACCTGTGAGAGGTACAGTGCCCCCAGGACGCAGGGACAACATGTGCATGTTAGATATGGTTAATACCCACCCAGCAGGACACAGTCCCCATATTGTCCGGCCTCAAATTGTCCGAATAGTACCGAGTGATGCAGGATATGGGAGTCTTGGGGGAACCCTGGAAACCGGGGAACCACATTCAGAATACGCATAGTTGCATCACAAACAACCTGAACATTCAGGGAATGGTAGTGTTTGTGGTTGCAGTATGCCACCTGCCTGTCTCTGGGGGGGACCAGGGCAACATGTGTGCAATCAATAGCTCCCATCACGTGTGGTATCCCTGCAATCTGCTGGAATTCCTGGCCCATGGCCCCCCACTATTGCCCACTGTTAGGAATCGTAATATAATTCCTAACCCGGCTGACCATGGCCCGCAGTACCTGATGGAGACAGCATGAGAAGGTGGGCCTGCTCATCCCCCCCACTGTGGCCACCGAGGATTGGAAACAGCCAGAGGCAAAGAAATGTAGGGCAGTCAGGAGCTTGGCCAATCCCGGTATGGCATGTGACCGGGCAGTCCGGGGCTCAAGGTCAGGTCTTACATCCTCATAGAGCTCCCTAATAGCCCCCGTGCTCAGATGGTAGAGGGAGATGACCTGGTCCTCATGCATGTCCTGGAGCATGGGCCTGGGCCTGTAGAGGCAAGTCAGGCGAGGGCATGCCTCCGCACACCTATGGTGCTGTGCTGGACATACCTCAGCCTGTGGAGCCTCCACAGCTGCAGGTCTGTGTTGCAGCAGGACTGCACCCATGCCCAGTGCCACAGCTCCAAGGACACCATCTCCCTCATCAGGCAACCGCAGCTTCTCCAAGTCAAGAAATGTCACCACTGCACAACCCACATGGTCGGTTTGAGCCATCATGGACAGCAGCCTGAGCGATGTAGGGAGCTAAATATGGCGTGGAGTGTAGCAACTAATCAGAACAAACATAACACAGCTGCAGATGCAGCAACGCACACCAGCAACAGTGTTGCAAACCGCATAGTGCGTACAGAAGCGGAATGCCGTAGCGCGCGTACCACAACACACAGGCGCACCTTGCGATTGGGTCTGCAGAGCACACGTAGGAGGGGGAGGGGCACGCGGCATGTCCCCATGTGCGTAGAGATTGCGTAACATGCGCTTGTACAACGTACACGTAGATGCAATGCATGGGGTACCTATGCACAGCAGAGAGCGCCATAGCTATGGCCTAGCACACAGAGCAAAACTACATACCAGAAACGGCAGGTGTGTGGCACCAAATATAGAAGAGGACACAGCACCTGTGGAAGTAGGGGCAGACACCAATGAGGAGGTCTGAACATAGAGAATGTTAAGCGCACGGGTGCGTAATGGCATAGCGCACGTAGGAACATGCATTATGCTCAATACACACGTCATGTGTGTGTATGGTGCAGAGCAGTGCGTGAAGGGAGGCAGGGCCCGTACAGCACGTCATGACACATGCGCGAGCTGGATCCCCACACGCATATGGAGCATGTGACGTACGCCACCCCCTGTAGGTGGCGCAGAGGAAACGCATGCCTGCACATCAAATGCGCCCTGGTTAGCAGTTAACGCGCATTGTGCATGCATAGGAATGCGCATTGTGCAGTCTGAACGCATGATGGACCGTGCTATGCATACGTAAATGGGCACACCAAGCCTGCAATGGCAAGGGTGGTACACGATGGCACAGCGTGCAGCAGGTGCGATGGGTGTGGGTGCCATGACCAGCCAGCAGTCACCAGTGGCCTTTGCCGAGGAGGGGCCTGAGGGGGGTGAGGCAGGCCCATCCAGCCACAGCCAGGAGGCGCACGAACAGTGTGGAGGTGTGGCAGGTGGCAAGCACCACTGCAGACCAGTGCCTGACGATGCCAGGAGGAGGGCAGCCCGCTACACCCAGGAGGAGAATTACCTCCTCCTGGAAGCCATCCTGGAGTGGTATGAGGCGCTATTTGGGTGGCTCAGCAGCACCACCACCATTGTGCAATGCAACATCGCATGGGAGGAGGTCACAACAGCAGTGGCTACAGCAGGGGGCCCAAGCCGTGACACGGAGATCATAAGGAAGTGCTACTGGGACATCAAGTGCTCAGTCCAGGCACATGCCATTGCAGAGAGGCGCCACACCCATGCGACAGGAGGGGGTGCACCACATCGAGCCACACTGTCGCCGCTGGAGCAGCAGATAGCCGACAGACTGGGGGCCCATATACCTCCACGGCCTGCCACCCGAGCTGGATACAGCGGACCCATGTGCAGGTGGGACGGAGGAATGTGTTCTAGGGAGAGCCAACACGCGGGGGTTGGGGGAGGCTGGGGACAGGTCAGAGCCATAGGACCAAGCACGGACAGGGTACCAAGGGGCATAATGTGGTCAACAGTGACAAGAGCAGTAGAGAGGCCATGGGTGATGGGAACAGGGAAGACCCATGTGGCACGTCAGAGACAGCTAACTGGGGACCTGTGACAGTGATGCAGCAGCTGAGGGTGGCTGGCAGATGCCGGGCCCCACTGGAACCAGGGGGCCATGGGAGGGGTACGTGATGATGGTGTACATGGGTGAGGGTGGGTAGGCATGAGGCTGCAGGTGCAGAGGGGGACAGGCAGGGGCAGGGATCATAGGTCACCAATGTGGATTGAAGCCACAGTGGAGGAGTTGGGAGGGCAGCATAGGGCCCAGGAATGTAGAGTGTGGGGGCGATGGTGTTCCCCTGCATCCACATGGTGGGTGGTGGGATGGCAGCAATGTGTGATGGCAATCAATGGGGTGGGTGGCCCAAGGTGGGTAGGGTGGGTGGGCAAGGGGGATGTGGGAGCAGCCCCAGATGGCAGACACGGGGCACACCACCATGCAGGGGGTGGGGTGGGTGGGGAGCCTGGCATGGCCAGGGCATACCCATGTGGCACTCACAAATCCATGCACCTGCTCTGCACAGCCACCCAATGTTGAATGGTGTTTGCCGCACCAAGGCCCCACGCCACCCCAGGGCATGCACCCCAGTGCATGGATCCCTGCCACCACAGGGCACACCTCTCCCAGGCAACAGTGGCCCGCCAACCCCAGCAGCACCCCAGCAGTCCCACCAGTTGACATGGCCCATACCCAGTTGCATGCACACACAGCCACCAGTGAGGTGCCGCTGACACCGGGGACACATACATCCAATGGTGCACCACACATCCCTGCACCGGAACAGTCCCTGGCCACATGTACACAGCCGAGGTCTACCCCAATTGTCCTACGTATCCTGCGGCCCACACTGCCTGGCAGGCCACGATGGGACAGGTACATGTACGTGGCTGGACAGGCACAGCACACCTGAGCTGCATACCCTTACCCCCCACAGGTGACATACATGCCATGGAGGTGGTGGCGGGAGTGGAGCCCCCAGGGTCCAGACTGTGTCTTCTGTCCGAGGCAGCACCAGATGTGGAGGTGCCTGAGGATGACAAGGCAGCGCTGGAGGTGGAGGGGGAAGCAGCACCCCACCTTTCAGATGATGGTGGGGCAGATGTCGAGGCAGGTGACGACAATGTTACAGCGGAGGCTGCAGCTGTGGGTGTAGCTGAACCACCAGTCCTAGGTCCTGCACCACAGCCCGCAGAAGCAGCCATTCACCAGGTGATCAGGGAGATGCGTTCCCACTCTGAAGCAGCACATGTGGACGCCAAGGGTGAGTGTCTGACCTGTCTGGCCAGCTGTTGCATGTGTACAGGTGAAATGTGCAACCCATGTCTCACGGCTCACACCGTGTCTCACCCACAGGCATACAGATGGCATTGCGTGAGGTGGCAGTGGAA